>BQNB010033868.1:0-51997 GCA_026074375.1 Tanacetum coccineum
GAGTCAAGCTCGTGACTCAAACAAAAACAAGCGCTTTATGGGAGGCACCCCATAACCATCTTTCATTCTGCATATTAGTTGGTTTGTATGTTTTTAACTTTTTTTTGCAGGATCCAACAGGTAGGAGGCATTTATCAAGACCGGCTCGACCCATAATCATGTGGTGACTTTGCTGAATCTGCAGCAGTTATGGCATAACAACTTTAGTTTACGCCGTAACCACTGTAGTTACGACGTAAGCCATATCATGGTTACGCCGTAACACCTTAAAACTTAAAAATTTTACCATATGATTACAACGTAATCACTATGGTTACGTCGTAACCTCCTTCTGAAATCCTAAAAATTTAAGTTTTAAACATGTCTAAACCTTGTATACGTAAATGGACTTTGTGGGTATGTTCTCTGGAAGCCCTCACGAGACTAAACTCGTCCACTTGGGCCACCAAGTGCTTTAAAAGGCTTGTTGCATATGCGAAATGCAACCGTGATTCCTATGAAAGTGAGTTAGATTTGTATTTCCTGTACACTTCATAATTCTTGTAGAATGGTTTTTTGCTTTGGTTTGTTTTTGTGATCACGGGGGATAAAGAGCTTACGGCAAGACGGAGATAATCTAATAGATTTCCGCCAAATTTTAAATTTCAAAGCAATGCTCAGGGAGTTTCTTGTCTTAATTTTACTCTTTTCTTATTTATTTAATTTCCTTAATGTACAATAGGGACATTGAACAAATCAAGAGGGGGGTGGGAGTAGAATTAATACTTGACGTATGTTTTGCCTTTGATTTTCTAGTTTTCATTGAAAATTATGCTAATTTTAAAAAAAATTGACAAATTTTTCTTAAATAACTAGAATTAATCTTTGTCGAATGCACATTACCCTTTATTATACTTGGTGAGATTTTAGCCTAATATTTCGTTTCCATCATATTACTCAAAAATCCACTAAAATATTAAGTGTGCCGGTAGTATTGTAGACTTTAGAACTTGGCATGTACATCATTTCGAGACCTAATTGATTAGCAGGACTAGATAGTTCAAGAAGGCAACACTTAGGAAATTACCCAAATAGCCTATATGTGTGCGTTTATCGACTTGTTACACTGACTTGTCGACCTCCCGTGATAAACCCTTTTGTTGCGCTCATTATTAGTGCAGATACCCTTAGATCACCCATGTTGAGCCAATCTATGCTTTCAACCTACTCTATATGTTTCGTTACACCATTTCACCTTAGCCTATCCTGAAGTCTTTATTTTTCTTTGTGCTGAAATCTCTGACTACTTAAGTCTATGGTTCAGGGGAATAGGAACGAGAATCATATACTTTTGTGGATGACCAATCAGTTATGATCTATCAAGACCCCCCTGTACCACCACTTTCGACATTGTTTATCTCAAATGGAGGGATGTGCATATAATATCAGATGTTTCAGGGGCAATAATTAAAGATATAAACCCCTGTAGCATTTTCATATTTACCATGAAGAAAAGAGGGTGCAACAAAAGGCCGCCCATGTGCTAAAAATGTAAAGATGGTGCAAAATAAAAAAATGGAGCTAGTAGCCCATAATTGCACCAAAACATCTCTGTAAAATGGAGCTAGTAGCCCATTATTACACCAAATCATACCGATACTTATGAAGAATGGAGCTAGTAGCCCATTATTAAAGATCAGATTTTCAGACTTTGACTCTTGGACCCATGGATGGACAGTAGCTAGTTATGACAACCTTAGATTACTTTAGACTATTTGTTTTGTGTTTTTACATTATCAACCATTAAATGTGTATCCCATGTCTATCCTAACCCTTAATCATCCTTTAAACCATAATACCCTTGTTGCCTTTGAGAGTTATTTAGACCCTAATTCTAACTGGTGCAGACTTGTGTACTTTCCAAGCTTATGATAGAATACATGCTATGACTGTGCAATTGAGCGATCACCCTAAAAATGAAACACTTAGACTAGTGGAGAGTTGAGTGACTTTTTATCCCGTTTTCGTGAGGTGTTCGGTTTTGATGTTTTATAACATAAGAGTTTTATAAATTCATTTCTTGAAGTTATTCTCGAGAAATCTTTTTATGAAATGTTTTAACGGGTTTCACTTGAGGGCAAGCAGAAGTCAAGTGGAGGGATATTTGATAACATCAAATATTTAATACTTTTTGGTGGCAAAATACCTTCTAAAATACCTACAAATGCTTCACTAACACTCAAAAACGAGATATTTTCTATTGTTTTGTAGTTTTCAGGTGAAATGCAGGAAAGTCACAAGAAACAAGAGAAAAAGGACTTAAAGTGTAAATTCTGAAGAATGTTACGGCGTAACACCAAAAATGGTTACGCCGTAACATAAATTAAGCAAGTACGAAGATCAAGGAAGACTTTACGGCGTAACACCATATCTAGTTACGCCGTAATCCTATATTTGGAAGGAAATCTCGTCAAAGTTATAGTTACGTCGTAACATCTTATCCAGTTACGCTGTAACCATGAAGATCCACAAATATGGAATGAAGATCACGTACATATGGAAGTTATATAAAGGTTACAGCATAACACTATATCTGGTTACGCCGTAACAGCTGCTTAAATATGGAATGCCATGTATGATGGTTACAACGTAACACCTTTATTGGTTACGTCGTAACAGGTTCGATATCTATAAATAGATGCCTCATTTAATCTATTCCGACATCACTTCCTCTACAGCCAATTGGAGAGGCGACAAAGGCTTCCAACCTTTGAAGAATTCCACCTGGAGTCCAAGGGAGATCACACTTTACTTACTTTTTGTATTTAATCGTTCAAAATACGAATATTGTAAGAATTATGAGTTTTCAATATATGATTTCTTTTATCACTTATTGTGTTTCTGTTACCATGAGCGGCTAAGCACTTAAAGTGCTGGCCTAGTTATGTAATTACTTTTGTTATGATTGTTTCCTGTTAAATTATAGTTTAGTTAGATATTCCTTGACTATCGTGTAACCTTGGGTTTTGGTAGTACGGGTGGTTTAGACCTAGCTTGCCCCATTAATAGATTATTTTGTCATGATGGGATCCAATGGGTACTAGGGAGGATCACTAACTCCTTACCTGGGGTAGAAACTAACCGGTCACCGCACTTATCACTCAATACTTAAAAAGCACAGGAACTCTTTTAGAGGGGGTTAATAATCTTCATAAGTTATTAGATATGTTTTGGGAATAGTTGGCATTAATCACTACAACCTGGATAACCTACCTCCCAAATGATTCGAGACTGATTCGGAATCGCATGGAGTATAGGATAGACTGTATATGCAAATTCAAGTCTATCGACCTTAGAAACCAGTAATGAAACCACAGTTTGACATTGCGCAGGAAATTGTCTTCATAACAATAGTAATGAAGTAACTAGGTTAGCATGTTTTCTCTCTTGATATCTCTTATCCTTTTACTTTTCAGTTGTTTATTTTATTGTTATTTATTTATTTTAAATCAGTTCTAAAAAACCATTTTCTAAACGTGACACTTCAAATTAAAACTAATTACACCTTAGCTCTTGGGACGACCTCGGATTTACCATTCTATACTACCCACGATCGGGTTCTCTGCCCGTTAGTGCGTCGTTAGGTAGATCGAGTTTTATAAATTTAAAACTTGATAAAAATATATTTTAAAAGAAAATACGCATCATAATGCATGATTAAGTGAACACGTTTGTTTACCTATACGGAGTTCCATAAGTAGATTATATTTAGCTTAAAACCAAACTACTTCAAACTAGAGATTTTACTTGCTTTCATAAAAATAAAAAAATACAAAAATAATCTTCTTTCACCTCTTAGACCTTAGTTACACTATGTTCGAGCCTTCCCAACACGATTCCCTGTATGAACGATAAATTAAACCCCTGAGTCTTGCCTATACTACACTACAACGATTAAAAAACTTCTTGTGATACAACGACCCACATCAATTTGTAAGGTCATAACATATGTTTCTATAAGATGCATTTCCTTTATCTTTAGTCTGCCGATGAAAAAAACTGCTTCGATAGTACTTATGTGGCCTTACATAATTGAGGTTTGCTTGAAATATAACATGTTCGTGAACCATCTCTTAGGCCAGCTGGTGTGTTACTCATGTCTTTCATGCACAGAGACGTTTACCATTAGTGATATATCAGCTGGTCTCATAGATGTTTCATATATAAATTTGTCGCTATACTAAGTTTTATTGGATGTTGTCGGTGTTTGTCTAATAGAAGTTATGGTGCATATACTATATGTTGGCAGGGAAATCTACAATTTTTGCAGCAAAATCACATGTCTTTTTTACAAACAGGCAATGATGAAATAAAAGAAGTTTGCATACAACTATGATGCGCTATATGTAGGCAGGGCAGCATGAATTGCTCGCAACCATAATTATCGAATCATATATTATTCATTGCTAACTTAACTGAGCCTCGGTCCTATGTGTGTTTATTTCACTTTACCAGCTGTGATAAAAACTTGGTAAATTCAAAGGTGTTTCGTGTTTCGATTGTCATGACAATGCTTGGGCATACATGATGTGAGTAAAGAGAATAATAAGTGACTAGCAAAACAACTTATTCTACATGATCCTTCAACACGACCCTACATAAAGAAATTTGCTAGCACGAGACAAAGTTCATGACATGTTGTTTGGTGTTTCTGCATAATCGACTGCTCATGCGACCTTAATGTTTTTTGAAAGATTCCAGGTTAATATGTATAGTCGATTATATAGAAACACCCGACTGTAAGTTATGAGAGGAATTAGACAATTGAAGTCAGGTAATGAAGTCATATGGAAATTAACGGCTCCAAAGTTAAGTATAAGCTTCACGTATTGATAATCTATCGTTTCCTTTTTGTTATTTGTAATAATATTATGTGCTATGATTTTATAGTGTGATGCCACCCACAGGTAATTAATAATTTAACAAACGCAATTGGTGGTGTTTGTATGATCGATCAGCAACAACTTTTTCAGACATAAGGTTAGATTCAGGTTTTATGCTACCTCGATGAGGCTATGATGAATACGAGCAGTTTCAACAAAAAGTGTGAAAGTCTGTGACATGGCTAGGCGACCTATTATGTATGCAGCCATGGTTAACCTGCACTTTTTCAGTAGCTTAAGCTCTGCTCTAAGCCAATTGATCCTTCGAGACACATGCATGATGTTTGTTGCCAATCACAATGAGTGCAGCTTGCTCATTTTCTCTTGTCTCTAATGACCAACTCGACGTTCAAAGTATCAATCAACAACAACGGTTACAAAATTCAGATTACATTTTTGTTCATGTTGACTAATTCTTAAACACAGGAATGATCGTTGGAATGTGATAGGGGTTTTGCTACTGTCACACATGCTTAAATATTGAAAGTGGCTTCTAATTTGGCATGCGTGAGAGTGACAAAACCCTTATCGTATATTTAGATGTTACTTTGTGCTTGGTATAGTCATGAGGCGATGATGAATACGAGCAAGTACAATAAAAGAAGTGATAGTCTGTAACTTGGCTAGGCAACCTACTAGGTGTGCAGCCATGCCAGACTTACATTTTTTCCCAAACGCAAGCTCTTACCTGAGCCAATCGATCCTTTCTTGCAAGCATCGATATTTTACCATTTCTTCACAACATTGGAAGTCAGACAACGATGAAAATGGTAGTCTGAGCCTTAGATGTATGCATTTTCTAATTCATGGGCAGCTTATCAGCATCTAGAATATCAAATGAGATACCCGATGATGTGCGGTTGATTGAAAACTGAAGTTTTACATCCCTCTTAGGTAGTGTACATAACCGTTGTAGTGTAGTACAGTCAAGACTCCGGGGGTTATTATCGTTCTCTAAGGGAATATTTTAGGTAGGCTCGAATTGAATGTCACTAAGGTCTAAGGATTAAGAAAAGATTATTTTTGTGTTTTATGTTTTATGAAAGCAAGTAAAATCTCGGGTTTGAAGGGGGGGGGGTTTGTGACTTAATTTACAACATACCTTTTTTTTCCATTTTAAAGCAGAACCTAAATGACCAAAAACAGACAAAAACTGCCAAATATATGTTTGTTTTGCATTTGTATTGTGCAGGAAACGGATATCAAACAAAAGGACGAAAAACAAAGCCAAAAACGACAAAACTGACCACGGAATGGGAAAGTGTGTGAAGACAAAGCCTAATCGAAGCCAAAATTCAATCATGTCAAAAAGTCATCAGAAAAGTCAAATAGTCAAAGTCAAAGTCAACCCCGACAAAGTCAGAGTCAACTCCAAGAAACGGGAGCAGAAAAGACAACTTGGGACCAAAAATGCCAAATCCCTAAGTGTATTACAAGAAGAAAAAGACTACAAGGGTGGAATTTGCAATTTTAGGGAAATATAACTTAAGGGGCAATCTGCCAACCCTTTTAAGTTATAACACACAAGGACTAGCTTTGCAATTAGACTTATAACACTCAGGGACTAAAGTTGACAAACCCTAAAGTTTAAACACTACAAGGACGTATGATGCAACTACACATATATCTCTCAGGGACCAATTATGACTTTTCCCAAAACTTTACCCTTTCCCTCCAAAATTAAACACAGATAAACCCTAACCCTAACCTTTTTTCCCGCCAATGCTCAAACCCCGTTTTTATTCACGGGATACCCTCCGCTCTTTCCCAAAACACTCAATCTCCACCCTTTACCCAAACAAAGCCTAAACCCCCACTCCACTATCACCTCCATTGCCAAGTTGGCAATCCCATAATGATCAAAGTAAAATGAAGGGCTCAAATCAAAGGTTTGGGTACCAAGGCAAAAAGGGAGGGCCAGGATTGAAGCTTTGAAGCCTCTCAGCAAACTAGCACAACAAGCACAAACATTCAGCTATAAAAGAAAGAAGACAAAGAAAATGAAGAGGGAGAGGAGTAGTATAATTTTAATTTGAATGTTTTTTATGTTCTTATGTAGTTTTAATTCTGCCCTTTACTTTTAGAACTTGTAAACGTTTACTGTTTGAATGAAAATTCAGATTTTATGCAAAATAGTCTTTTGACTTCTCTTAAACTGACACTTTTGTTCTAGCTTATTTAAGTTCATAAAATCTGTTGGAATTTGTCTATTTGTGCTTGTTTGTCCTAGTCTTAATCTGGTTATAAAAGGTTTCAGCTTAAATTTCTTTTTTTTATAGTATGAAATATGCTAAAATCATGTTAAAGGGGTGTTTGGGTAAAGGGTCTAAAGTGGGTCAAAATGGGTTAAAACCCAATTGGGTCACTTGGCCATTTTTAACAAGCATTTCTAAGTAGTATTTGATCTGTTGCTCAATAGTTTTAAGTCTTATAAGCTGTTTTCAAGTTTTCTTAAGTTATCTTTGAAAATGTGGGTAAAAATCAGTTTACATTTGCTTATTTGCTAGAGCTTTCAAAACTTTCTTCTAAGCTTTGTTTTTGGGTCACTTTCAAGTGTCAAATGTTCTAGTTGTAAGTCTCTTACTTGCTTGTGGTTTGTTAAAAAGACTGTCATTAAATCTTGTTAAGTGTCTTTGAGTCTAAAATTGTCCCTTTTTCATTTTCATTTTTCAGTCATTTAAACTTATTTTTAGTTCTTAAAAATTTGTGCATAAGCTCATTGGGAGCCAGTGTTCATCTGTTTTAGCCTACTTTTCCATTTCGAGTTTCTTTTTCTAGCTTATTTTGAGGGGTGCTTATTGTCCTTTAAAAACTGAAAACCAAAAAAAAAGTCCCCTGGTGCAAACTGCTGTTTTTACAGCCTCTTTTTGTTGCTTATTTTTTATCCTAATCTTGTGTTCTTTGTAGATATAGGTAGCCCATAAGCTGGTCTACAAGCTCATACAAGCCCCTTAGCCTTAGGACCCCTTTAAGTGGCTTATAAATTAAGCCAAAAAAGTGTCCCAAGGCTGTTGGCTTGCAGGTTTGGCTTATAGCTTATTTTGATTTCTTTTTGCTTTTTTGTCTGTTCTATTTAGCTTATTATTAGTTTACATTGGCTTATTAGGTTTAGGTCACTACTTTCTTTAGCTTAGCTCTTAGTTTCCTAGCTTATTGCCCCCTTTAAGAGCTTATCAGTTTAGCTTAGCTTTCCTTAGTAAAAAAATAGTGTAGTTTGCCCAATAATTTTGTGCTTATTTAAGCTTATGGTTTAGTCATTTTTCAAAAATTTACTTTTTAAAGAACGGGATTCGTTCCCGTTCTTATCTTGACTCGTTTTTGGGTCAAACGACCTTCGTTTTTAGTCTAGTTTTTTTTAAACTTCGTTATTTGTCATTTAGAATCTATTTTAGCTTTAAAATTTGTTTTAGGGTTTAAATTGCAAAATTTAGGTTTTTAGCCCTCGTTTTTCATGCCCGTTTTAGGTTTTAAGTTATATAGCTTTCATTTTTAGGTTTTATTTAATCGTTTTTGCATATTTAACTTGTAGAAATAGAAAACCAATCATAATCTTGTAATATTCAAACATCATTTATCAATCCGTCATTCGATTTTCCATTCAAGCCTCGTTGGGACTTAACGACCCGGGAACTCATACTTTCGGTTACATATATATTTTATTTAGTGAATTTTAACTTCTTGCCTTGGTCAAAGGCAGTTGGTTGAGTGTTTGCTTTTATATTTTATATATATATATATATATATATATATATATATTATTGACGAATCAGCTGCCAAGAGGAACAAGATGCTACTATTATGGGCTTATGGTTACAACTGCCAATGCATTGCTAATCTTGAAAGAGGTTAATACTGCTCACATTTAACTTAGTACTGCCAAGAATTGTAAAAGAGTAGCAACGGATCAGCAACAGTTAACATGTCACAAAAGGCTTTGGGAGGAAGGAGCAATTTGATTTGTGACAGTTTTAGCGACAAGTTAGTGACAAATAATGTGTCGCTAAGAGCAAATAGTGACGACTTTATGACAGTTTTGGGACAGAAAAAGTGTCGCTAAATGGCAGTTTGGTTAATACCACTAGCGTTGCTCAGTTTGTACCGTTGGTTCTATCCGATAAAAGAGTTTGTACTGGTAGCTTTGACCGATATCGGATAATACATGTTTTTGACGCGTTTGGATCTCGCATAGATGATGATATTATGACTCGTTTTTGGGGATTATTATGAAGAAAATTGGTTATTGCTTATTTGATGTTGTAGTTGATTTTCACAGGTGCGTGTCTTATCATATCTCAAATGGCTTACAACATTTTGAGGTAACTTGTTTGTGCTTAATTTTTGGTGACGAAGACTTAATGAATCTAGCAAAGGTGTACGATCTACCTTATGATGCTTACTACGTACATTTGATATCACTTTAATGAGTTACGTTATTGTTCTCAGTGTCTTATATAGATGAGGATTTTGTCAAGAGGTTGCGGTCTACTTATACGTTTTCCAGATTAGTATGAGTTCGACGTCATGTGAATAGTGCAAGACATAAGACAAAAGTTTAGGAAATTCTACTTCTTCAACATATGGGTTATACTCATTTTTTTCATCAATAATTACTATTTAGAGCCTACTGAGTTTGAGATTCAAGATATGGTTAGCATACTTTCAGGGGAAGCTTATTGTTAACATGTTTAACCATCTACATGTACCATTGAAGGGGAAATGTTTACAAGTTGCTCATCTACAGAAGACCCCTATTAGATGATTACAAAAAGGGGAAGAATACTATATGGTTTGCAGCTTATTTATGAGTGGTGACATGTACAAGAAGATCTTAAGTCAAGGGGAAGCTTTGAAGATTGTTTCATACATGAAGATTGTTTTGTAATATCAAATAGGGGAAGATTGTTGGGATTTGAGATTTGATGATTACAAAACCACATATGAAGAAAAGAAGAAAGATGAAACAACAAGGACTTAATGTGTAATATTAAGTTAGCTTCTTATCAAAGCTAGGTTTTCTTGTAAACCCTAGCCTCTCTAGTATATAAAGAGAGGTAGGGTGAATAGTTTTAGCATCCATCATAGTTAGATCTCTCCAATGAGAGTCTAATAGTTAGCTTATTAGTTTAGGTCTAAGGTATGTAGTTTATGCATCCAGAATAGAATAGAATAGCAGACTTCTCAATGAGAGTCTAGCAAAAGCGTGTGTGTGTACACGTTTAGTAGTAGTGGTAGTTAATTTATTAGATAGTTGGTGTAGCCTCATTTATTCTGATCAAATATAATGAAGGCTTCAATGTTCGGTTAAAACCTTGTTTGATAATATTGTGTTCTTTATTATTTCGCTGCGTGTTGTCAATCATTGTTATTGTTCATCCTAGATATATAAGATCTAATCAATCTTGAGCTATAAACGATCTTATCAAGATCCAAGGTTTGTTTTTTAAACAAACTTCATTATGCCTTTCATTCTAACCGTAAAACACTTAAAACTTCTAAGACACGCACAACGTATACGATAAACTAAGTTTAGTTTTAATTAAATTGTACGTTGAGAGTTGAGAGTGGGTGATTAGCCAAATGTTATAAAATAGTTATTGTTCTTGTGTATTAGTGTATACCTCTCAATTTAGATATCCTCGGTTTTTAAAAAGTTGGAAGATCTTAATAGAGTAATGTCAGAATATATTGAACATGCAGATTTCAAGAGGTGGTCAAGCTTTTGCCATAACAAGTATTTAGTATCAAATGCAAGATTAGAAGTCAAAATTTATTACCGGATACAAATTACATGTGTTACCTTGTGTTCAAGCTATCAGAAAAATGTCATGGGTTGCATTGTCCAGTGAAAGTAAGAGATTTACTTCACTGGAAAGACAAAGAGACTGTAATTCTTTATTTTAGAATCCCAAGCCCTTGGAATTTACATGATAATCATCGAGTTCCAGAGAAGAGGGAAGACGGATGGATAGAGGTACTTGTGTGGAAATTCAACTCAACTTCTGAGCTACGAAAAGATTATATCCCTATGCATTTGAAGTTGATAGCTTATGAAGGAACTATGTCCGGCCTAACTGTAGGTAGCCGCGAGGTTCGGCCAATGTAAGAGTACATGTCAGAAACTTTCACCAACGTTGAGTTTCTACTTCATATACTTGCATAAGACTTTAGTTGTATCTTGCATCAAAATAATTGCAAACGAGTTACCTTGTGAGGCTTTATGTTCTTTGTTACAGGGTGTTGTTATAATAAAACTTTCACTTCATCTACATATTATGTTTGCATAGTGTTCAAACACAATAAAACTAACCACTCTTTAAAAGTAATCTTTTCAGAAACCCTTTTCGCAACTAAACCATCCATTCTTGATGCACTTTTTTCTTGTGAGTAGATAAAAAATATAGTTTGTTGTTGTGGTGGGGAAAAGCACCTGTTCTGTATGGTTCAACTTTAAATTCACAAAACTTTATTGGGACACTATTAGCAAGGAATTCTTGAAGCTAAATGGAATCCAAACATGGACGGAGCCATCATTTGTTGTTAAAGTGGCCTATTAATATATATACAATTAGGTTAGAAAAGAAACTACTAACTTTTCTAAAAAAATAACCAACTAAATACAATTCAGTAAGGAAATGGAGACCGAGAAAGGAGAGCAAGAAGATGAGCATGACGATGATATTGGAGACCAAAAACAACAGCATGTTCCTTGCAGTAACGTGGTGAACTTCTACTTTATGAACTTCCCAACGGAATGGGACAAGGTAAATCTATATGAACTATTTTCAGAAGTCGGGGAGATAGCTCATGTCTATGTGGCAAGAAAGGTGAGTAAGGCAGGGAAAAGGTTTGGGTTCGCTCATTTTTTCGGGTTGGACACGTTCTTGCTCTTGGGAAAAGATTAAATTGTATCAGAATAGGGAGTTTCAAACTTAGAGAAAACATTGCTATGTTGACAATGGTGAATTTACACATTTCAAACAGTGGAAACACATACAAGAACAGAGAAACAGAATTCTGTTATGTTGCTTGATTGATTGTGAAACGAAATTACAAGAGTTTATTTACAGACATTTTAGAGAGAAATAACAGAAAACATAAATGTTACAAAGAAACTACTTATATTTTTGGAAGTTGTCATCTTAGGTCCTTATACTTCTCACATGGTGACTCTTGTCACCCCTGTCCTCTTTTACACTTCCCCTCAAGTTGTAAGTGGGAAGAAACTGACACTTCCAACTTGGATAGAAGCTTGTGATGTTGATCAGTAGGTAGAACTTTATTAAACACATCTGCCACTTGTGCTTTTGTTAAAACATATGAAGGTTTAACAAGACCTGACTTCATTTGATCTCTGACATAGTGACAATCCACTTTAATGTGCTTTGTCCTGGCATGGAAGACTAGATTCACAACAATATAAATGGTGGCTTGATTATCACATTTCAAATCCACTAGACCTAAATCTTTTATTCCCAAATCTTTCACAAGAGTAACAAGCCATGTGACCTCATAGCAAGTCAAAGCCATGGCTCTGTACTCAGCTTCTGCTGATGATCTAGATACAACATGCTGCTTTTTTGACTTAGGAGATATAAGAGATTGTCCAAACAAAATGCAATAACCAATGGTACTTCTTCTAGTCATAGGACAACTTGCCCAGTCTTAATTACAATAAGATTGAATAGCTGAACTTTTGGCTAAAAGTATACCTTGTCCAGGAGAGGAAAGTAAGTATCTGAGCAAGTGCTTGACTGCTTGCATATGAACACACGTAGGATATAAACTGACTTAAAAGTTGGACAGTGTAGCAAATATTGTTAGATAGATAAGTTTGCCAATAAGTCTTCTATACACTTCTAGACCAGGTAAAGGTGTGCTTGTATCAGCTTGCAATTTCACATGTTGATCCATAGGAAGTTTATATGGCTTTTCATTAAGAACACCAGATTCTTTGAGTAAATCAGTGGTATACTTCTTTTGAGAAATGAATATACCTTGATCATTTCTGCATATTTCCAGTCCCAAAAAATAACTCAGGTGACCTAGGTCCTTCAAGGTTGTAGAGAATTGAATGATGATAATGTGGCTAATTGGACACTCAATGGAAAGTAAAAATTGACCAAGTTATGACCATTTTACCAAAAGACATCAAATCTGACCTTGCTGGACAGAACGTATAAAACGTCATGATTACGTACTGAGTTGGTTAAAAACCTATAACTATGAGACTAGATAAATCATGGTAGGATCTGCAACAATTGATGATCAACAATTCATTAGTTCTTGATAAAGGGCATCAAAAAATGGTGAAAGTAAATTTTCAGCCAAAAAATGCCACTTGACCTTTTGTATGATGAAGTGACCTTAATTATAGATTTATTTAATTAAAGTATTAAAAATGACTTATGATTTATAATGTATATTTAAAAATGAAACTAGGAATGTAAATTTTATAAGTATACCATTTATGGTTTGAAAGATATGACTATTTTTGTAAGCACAAACATATAGAAATTATTACGTCTATATCCATACTAAAAATTGTAAAGCGTTTTTGCGACGAAAACCCGAGGTGGTAGGACCCACTTTTGGGAATTTTTGTATGATGAACCTACTGATAATAAACTTAATCCGACATCGAAAACCCGGAAATTTACTATAAACTCATACACAAGCTTAAAATGGACTATATGACCATATCGGGCCATTAGGCCCAATCTGTATATGATGGACCCTATTGGATAAACTTTGGGGACCCAACCCACTTGGCCCAAATTATGGGTTAAGATTCTGGTCTTGGACTTATAAAAATGGATAATTATCTAATGGACTCATAAATGGGCTATTTGGACTTTGATAAACAATTGGTAATAACTAGTAAAAATGAGCTAAGTTCAGTCAGTTGAACACATAGCAGACTATATGAGAATCAAAAACTTAGGGAATTATAATTGTTGATTCATCATATCAAGATATATCATATATATATATATATATATATATATATATATATATAGATATTATACTATATATATATATATATATATATATATGTATCTTATATGATGATCAACAATTTATAATTCCCCAAGTTTTATTCTCATAGTCTTCTATGTGTTTAACATGTACTAACTTAGCTCATTTTTCACTAGTTATTACCAATTTTTGTCCAAAGGCCCAATAGGCCCATTTATGAGTCCATTAAGTAATTTAGTCTATTTTATAAGTCCAAGACCAGATCTTAACCCATTAATTGGGCCCAAGTGGGTGGTCCAAAGTTTAAGTCCAATAGGTCCATTAATATAATTGGGCCTTAATGGCCCGACTATGGTCTCTCGATAGTCCATTTTAAGCTTGTTGATGAGTTTATAGTAAATTTTTGGGTTCTCGATGTCGGGTTAAGTTTATTATCAGTAGGTTCATCATATAAAAGTTCCCAAAAGTGGGTCCTATCATCTCGGGTTTTAGTCGCAAAAACGCTTTACAATTTTTAGTATTGATATAGACGTAAAAATTTTATTGGTTTGCTTACAAAAATAGTCATATCTTTCAAACCATAAATGGTATACTTATTAAAATTTACATTCCCTAGTTTCATTTTTAATGTTTATTATAAATCATAAGTCATTTTTATACTTATTTTAAATAAATATATAATTAAGGTCACTTCATCATACAAAGGTCAAGTTGGCATTTTTGGCTGAAAATTCACTTTCACCATTTTTGATGCCATTTTCGAACCATAATGAATTGGTTGATCATCCAATTGGTGCAGATCCTACATGATTTTATCTAGGTCTCATAGTTATAGGTTTTTAACCAACTCAGTACGTAATCATGACTTTTTATACGTTCTGTCCAGCAAGGTCAGATTTGATGTCTTTTGGTAAAATGGTCATAACTTGGTCAATTTTTACTTTCCATTGAGTATCCAATTAGCCACATTATCATCATTCAATTCTCTACAACCTAGGTAAATCAAATCAAGTCTAACACTTATGCAAAAATCCAGAACTTACTGTTTACAACAGCTCTAAATTTCTAATGAGTTCTAGCAAGTTTTAATAGTTGATTTAGTCATTTTTACCCTAGATCTACACATGCATTATCACTTTTATTACTTGATCATCAAAATAAAATACATTTACATATAAATTTGGAATGGAAAATAATGCAAGAATAGAAAGATAATAAAATTTATAAGATTTTACCACAAGAAAAATGGCGATGATGATCAAATGATCAAAAGAAATATACAAGTCTTCACTTCAAGCTTGATCTTTACCCATATTATTTTAGATCACCATTTTTATTATCCATTGCATGTCGTATATTTTTAGTGGAAAACGTAGGAAATAACAAGGGGATTCGGAAAATATAAGTTTGTTGGATTGTACTTTTTCGGCGCTTGACCACGGCGCGTTTTTCGGCGGCGGTGACCGGCGGACGACGGCGGCGATAAATGGTGGCCCTCAGGTGGCGGTTTACGGTGACCCGGAATGTTTTACGGGGTGGTGGTGGAGTAGAGAGAAAGTGTGTGTTTTTATTTTATAAAAATGAAGGAAATGAGAAAGTAAACTTCCTTTATATGTTTTGCACTAGTTTGACTTTTGACAATTATAGTCCTCACCTTCTTTTCAAAAAATTTGTTTGTTGAACATGAACTTTTTTTACTTTAAATAAAAATCAACTATCATGGCTCGGGATTAAAACTTTTCAAGACCTTTTATTTTCCGATACACTTTTATTTTAACTTCTAACATTTAATAAAATGTGACATTTTAAAACATACAGTTCGGCTCTAAGACAGGAACAAAGACGAACTTTTGTAAAAATAATAAATTTTAAATTCATTCGGAAATAAAATACAAACTGATTATTTTATGACAAATAAAATTTTAATTGTCGACCATTCGTGTATGAAAAACTCAAAAATAAAACGATGCAAAAAATTTTTTCTTCGGCATTTTGAAATTATTAACGTCGATGCTTAGTAGTATTCGCCTGGTCTTTATAAAAGTTCGCTGTAATTACGAATGTATGCCCTAATTCTCCGGGTTAGTCGTGAGTTCATATATCAACCTAAAATGAAAATTATAATTATATCGCAGAAATAATTAACGATCTTAAAATTGAGGATGTCACATGGTCAGGTATTTCACTAGACCCAGTTGAATGATATGGTCGCATATTTAAGCACATTGACAAGTGTGATATTAATAACATAATCAATAATGAACGATAAAATTAAGCAATCAGATATAAACAAACCTCCAAACATTAAATTATCGTAATCATGGCTATTACCAGGGTATTAGCCACCTTAACCATTGGTAAAGTATACTAGCACATAAATAAAGAACAACACAAGGTAACCTACCGAGTTAAGAACGATACCAAAAATTGATTAAGATTATTAAGAGGTATGAGAATTACAAAGGCGTTTCTATGGATTTAATGAGCCGTTGGCGAGACCTTTCTTTGCTATCTTGTCTTCTGAAAATCGACTTTTGTGGTTAGGGTATCAAAAATATGATCAAGCACACCTAAAACTCGTTTTAGGTTTTCTATTTATAGTGCCTGGAATTTGGTCAATACGCCGTATTGGTTGAGATCAATATGGCGTATTGGGGGTTTCTTGGAGTAGGGACCACGTTCAATATCTTCTAGAATATTTAGTTACTCGAATTAGAATACGGCGTATAAAGGTCTTCTGGATACAGCGTATAACTCTTTATATCTGCATGGTTTCTTGTGAAGTGCAGGCACAGATGCACCGTATCTTCCTTGATGGACGCGACGTATAGAATGTTATAACAATATTCTTCAGATTTCTTCTTTTAAGCGCCAGCATGCGTGCCTTTTAGCTAATCTTCACAAAGTACTCCATAATTACTGCAAATTTGAAATTTAAACGATTAAGTACCAATTCTTGCAATAATTATACAAAATGGGTAAGAAATATGGAATAATGATGCTATAAAAGTGACGTTATTTGATGTCATCAAATATTCCCCCACTTGAATCCTACTTGTCATCAAGTAGACTTTAGAAAATTTATGAAAGTATATCCTAACCGTAGTCAAGAATTTTTCCTTTAAGCATTTATTCGTTCAATTTATTAGTACACAACCAAGCACCTCACAAAAATAGAAAAATGAAAACTCTCTGTTCGCTCAACTAATCTATTGTGGTATTATTTAAAAATATTCGCCTCAAGTTGATCGGTCAAGATGAGTATTCTATCATAGGCTTGGCAGAATACTACGTTCTCACACCTAAAAGCTAAGATAGTGACAAGTCTTCAAAAAAAAGGGGGGGGGTTTTTTTGTTTGTAAAATTGGGTTTTAAAAAGGTTTTAAGGATTTGATCACTCTTTCTAATCTCTATCGAAACCAATATTCTAGAAAAGGCAACAAACCACACATACACATCCATAACGATGGAATAGACACACATGGTTGCATTTATTCCTTAACTCGAATAAGCTAAATAATAGGACTAGTAGTCTTTACCAAAAGTCGTAAACCAGCAAGGGCGACAAACCACATATACACATCCATAACGATGGAATAGACATACATGATTGTATTTATTCCCCCATCGAGTAAAACCAAGGGTTTAGGAATGAAGAGTGATATAGGTAGAATCTTTAATCCTTCACAAATAGTAATAAACCAACATACTGGGCAGACAAAAATCACACATTACATGTTGAGAATCGATTTGGCTCATCCTGGATAGTTTTTACAGATATTATTGAACAAACAGCGAATAATAAAGAAACACAATATTATCAAACAAGTTTTAAACCGAATCATTGAAGCCTTCATTATATTTTATTCAGAATATATGAGGGCTACTCCAACTATCTAATAAACTAGACTACTACTACTACTACTACTAATCGTGAATATACACACACGCTTTTGCTAGACTCTAATTGAGAACTTGTTAACTCTTGTTTATTCCTATTTATTTTGGATTGCATAAAATACATACCTTAGACCTCCCTTTTATAGTATAAGGAGTCAAGAATTTACATGGAAAACTAATAAAGATAAATTAATAAGAAATCAAATAAATATTATCTTTATCTTTGACCAAAACTAAGAGAATCTTCTAATCTATCTTTTAAAGACTTCTACAATGACGACTTTGGTCCTTCTTGTTTTCATCTTGTTTCATTCATTATTTTGTCTTTATCAATTCAAATATAATTCCCAACAATCTTCCCCTAGTTGATAATGACAAAACCAAATAAGCACAAACTTCCCATGAAGTTAGTATACGAATGAAACTTCTTCCCCTTTTTGTTATAATCAAGTAGGGGTCTTCTGTAGATATGCATACCATAGTGGTGCATTGTAGGATGGTTAAACAATTTATCAATATGATTCCCCCCATGAAACCCATATTTTTACCTTCTCTTGATTCTCTAACTCTGTAGGACTTATTTGTAGTGATCATGATGAAGAAAACTGAGTATAACGATTTGTGAAGTAAGTATTATCTCCCAAACTTGTGTCTTATGTCTTGCACTATCCACGTGACGTCGAACTTATAAATAAATCTGTGAAATATAAGTAGACTGCAACCTCTTGACAAAAATCCTCATCTTCTATGAGATACATACTAAGTGATAGCAATTGTGAGCATTGAGCACCTATAAGAAAAATCACACACCTTTGCTAGATTTTGACAAGTCTTTGTCAACACCATTTTAAGCGATCGAATAGTTATCTTAAAAAGCCAGCTACAACTTTTAAGATAGAAAGGACTCGCACCAGTGAAACCCAACTACAACATAATCATAAGCAATTATCAAACTGTCTCATAATCACATCTTCAAATAATCCCAAAAATACGAGCCATAAATCAATAAGAATAAACTATTTGAAAAATAGTTTTGTCCGAGATCCAAATCCATCCAAAAACCAAGGTTCTAAATAGTGCGCTATAGCGGCGCCATAGCATCGCCATAGCGTGAAGCGTGGCTTCCACGTTACGAAACAGGCCAAGGTGTCATCTTTAGGCGTGACGTGCAATATAGCGTCATATAGCGTGATAAAGCGCGCTATAGCGCATAGCGTGGCGAGTTTTTTTGAAGTGTTTAGGGGATTTTCTAAAATTTGAGATTTATGCTTGGATTTACTAATATTTTGGATTGATGCTTGAATTTAATAATATTTATATCATATTTATTCTTAAACTATTGAATAATCTATAAATCTATAAATATTTTTTGCCGCCTTAAGTCACGCCTTAAAAACGCCATGTCGATACGCCTCACGCTAAAGCTTGAGGCTTGGCTATGCCGCTACGCCACGCTTCACGCTATTTATAACCTTGCCAAAAACCAAGTACTGTCCGATGTCGGACAAGCCTAGCAGTACAAACTCCTTTGTCAGACGCCACGAGCAGTATTAAAACTTCTTTTTCCATGTTAGTACTGTTCAGCACCATGTATAAACATATACAATTCTCAAACGTGGGGTCTAAGTTTAGAATATTTAACAAATCCAAAACCAACGTGGGCTCCATACTCTCTTATGCGAACATTACCTTTCTTTGATAAAAATCCTGCTCTCCATACATTTGCATCCATGAGCAACAGTAAAATCTTTCAAGCACCATTAATACACGCCTTTGGCCCAATAAGAAACACTACCATATATAGATTGAACAATATTAAAATCTTTCGAGCATGTTGTATAATACTACGAAATTTGTATTAACATGTATTGAACGCACAAAACTTGCTTATCAAATAGTAGTAACATCTCATGAACCCAGGTGTATTCATCATATGCTATCTATAAATAAACCCATGTCACCATATCAAGCATCATAACTGTGCCACGCACATGTCACACATCTTCTTATACTTAACCCTAATATATCACGCAACCTCTCTTCAGAAACACTATCCATGAACAACATACATAGCAGAATACCCTATGTTGTAACTTTTGTTGCCTGTACCTTCAAACCCTATTTACCATATCAAACGCGAGCAACTTAGATGGATAATATTTCAACTCCTAAATAAATTAGGGGTTTTGTAATACTTTACACCCGAACCTGTTTTGGAGAACTAATTGAAACTTAAATCCATTGTGATGATCATAAGACAATCACCTGGTTTGCTCCATAAGTCATGATCATGATGATCTCCTGATGAAACCCTTTGCGTCTTCTGATTTCTTTCTTTACCGAATTTTAGGGTTTTGTAAAAACCCTAATACCATCGAATTACAAATCACCGAAAAAGAAAATCGAATTCGATCTAGAGAAACCATTAATAATAAATTGATATAAAAACGTATTGATCATACCAACTTAGGTAGAGTGGCCGGATTTATAAATCTTGTTTCTATAAATTCACTATAAAACCCCAGAAATCTTTAACCACAAACCGATTTCATGAAAAATTAGGGTTTTAGGGTTTCTTCAAAAAAACCTTGTAATCCTAATTTACAAGATCCCCCATGGCTTGAAACCACATGTTGCGAAATCGATTTGAAACTCATTCGAGGATAGTTTTACAGATAATATTGGAACACGATCGGAATCAATAAATAACGGCAATATTTATCAACAAGGTTTTAATCGAACATTAAAGCTTCATTATATTTGATCATGAATAAATGAAGGCTAATCCAACTATCTAATAAAAACTTACTACTTACTACTACTAACGTGTACATACACTATCTTTTGCTAGACTCTCATGGAGAAGCCTGATATTTCTATTCTATTCTGGATGACATAAACTACATACCTTTAGACTCCTTTCTATAGTATTAGGACTAGTCAAGATTTACATGGAAAAATAATATAATTATAGAAAAATCTCAATTATATATAGTTTCTTTATCTTTGACATTTGAGAGAATCTTCTAAATCTTATATTGTGAAGTCTTCTTCATGATGGATCTTTGGTCCTTCTTGTTTCCATCTTGTTTCTTTCATTATTGTGTCTTTTTCAATTCAAATATAATCCATACAATAATGGTCGTTCGACGGTAATAGACAAATGTGATTGCTCGCATCCTCATTCGAGTAAGACCAAAGGATACAGATTAGGAAAGGGAAAGTCATTGTTGTTAAATAGAAAGAACAAAACAAATATTAAGTCCAAATAAATATGGCACAGTGTTGTTGGCACTTTCCCGACCATTCCCATGATAAAGACACATAAATATACATAAACGTCTTGATCATGATCACAAAAACAACCTTAGTTTGGCGTTCTGAACATTCAATGTTATAAACCAGTAATTGCTCAAGGTTAAGTATTATAAAATATTATAGTATTGTATTTTGAAGTCTTTCGATCTTGTCAGTTTTCCTGATGAAAGCTAAAAAGTTGACTTTGGTTGACTATTTTGCGTAAAAGAGGTTTCGGTTTTACCATGAGTTTGATAAAGTTTTGAGTTCGTAAATGAATCACTTTTGATTCGTTTTTTATATTTAGAGTGGTTTTGAAGTTTTCAGTGCTTTCCGAGAAGTTTTCTCTCGTTTAGCGAAAAATTATCACGCAGCGCGTACCGGCACGACAATTTATTCAAGTGTGTAGATTTATTAAAGTTGGGAATGTGTTAATGGGTTTATTTATTTCATAAATTCATAATAATGAAATAATGTTGATTTAAAACGTAAATCGTGAGTGTGAGACTTGAATGTTATTTGAAAAACGGTTGTTTTCGTGAAATTCGGTAAAAGACTGTAACGAGCGTAAAAAGGTGAAATGTTGGTTGAAAATAAGTTTTCAAACCATATTTTGTGGTTTAAAGTGTTTTTAAATGGATGAGCAAGGTTCGGTTGAGTTTTGTCAAAAATTCATGTTTTCGGTTCGGAGTCGGCCGGCAACGGCTCAAAATGGATTTTTGTAGCAATTTAATGTGATAGGTGTGGTGTGAATAACCTAGGTTTATGGAAAAATAATTTTAAAATAAAAAACACAAAAATCTCTCCCTCTCTCTCTCTATATATATTTCGGACGAACACAAGGAAGAAGAAAACAAAGATTTTTGAAGATTTTCTCAAGAACACGGGTTAAGATTAGATAGTGGGTTGATAGTTAGTAGACGCGGGTCATATAACATTTGTACTAATCATTTCCAACTCTACAAAACAACCCCAAAACATCCAAACAGTAAGATACTAAACTTGTTAAATTTTAACTTATGTATAAAAAAAATATTATAATATATTAAAACCAATAACACCCCCCCAATTATAATTCTTTTTTTTTTCTGGCTATTATAGTGTTAAAACACTAGTAGTACAAGTTGATCGTCGTAAAAATCAAATCTTGGATATGAAAATGTGAAAAAGGGGTGTTTGTGCGTCGGCTAAAAAAGAAAGAAAGAAAGTATTTTTGACTTTAAATAAAATGGTTGTTGTGGTAATTTTTCATTTTATGAAAGTGCTAAAAAGGGCTTATTTTGGAGTTTTGCTTATTCAATAAGCTAGGTTATAGCTTATTTGAGTTTATTTGTTTTTGGCTTGGGCTTGGCCCAATAAGGGTCCGTTTGGTTGTTTGGTTCGACGCCAAGGTGGGCTCGGCCCACTTTGTAACATCCCGCTTCAATAAAGAGACAAGAGCAAATATGGTGTCATTATCAGTGAACTATAACGACATCAAGCGGAAAGACTAATTAAAAAAAAATACTAAGTCAAGAAAACAAAATTACTTCCCAAAGTATTAAATTCAAACAAGGACTAAAATAACTATCACAACCACACTCCCAAATACAACCACCACACACCACCCAATTACATCAAACACTTTACTAACACACATCTCAACAAAACACACCACCCCAACAACCCATCTACCACTCAAAAAATCCATCACATTTAACTAACACTCTTCATCATCAAACTCATACACTATAATATCACTCAAAACTCACCTTAACAAATACCAAATCAATAAATATAAACTACACACTTACCATCTAAACCAAATCACATACTACACCTAAACAAAAAAAAAATATAACAATCCCACCAAATTACATCAAGCAGAATTGAGTGATATATCGATATCTATAGTCAAAAGATTCTATAATGTGACATTATACCATATTAATCCCCCTTGCCTGTGCATTACCCTATCATAATCTACATGTACCTCTCGACTACCCCATTAACCACGTCAGTTATAAACTTCATAGTTCACCAAGTGTAAGAGAGCACAATTGACTCACTCAGATACCCGCAGTACACTGTTAGCTCACTTCTCGTAAGTTCACTGTGACAACCTCGCATACACTCCTCAACTCTCCACCATGAAGACACACGACACCGTGTCAACACTACAATCATAAGAGTACCCCCACTCCAGGTACAGTTCAAAACCAATATGTCTAGATACCACAAGTACCACTCGCATCTCACCTCACCCCTAACAAAGTATCACTCACTAATCACACTCTACGCTGTCCTCGATTGTAATGTGAGTCTCGATACATAGCATATATAGAAGCACGTCATACACACAAGTCTGACATAACGCAAGTAAGACCTGTGCAAACACTACCCAGTAATGTAACTCTAAGTCTTGGTGATCACGACAAGAGAGCTACCTAGTGCTTTATACAAAACAGAATCGTGAAGATGTGGATAATTAGTGTACATAGATTGTAGCTAACATTTTGTCAAATCCTGGATAGAAATCCCATGATGTATCCTCTCCTATCATCCCATTCTCTATCCGTGTATCATCTCACCTAGATAGTACTATGTCTGCTGTAGTGATATCACCAAGGTTTAATACTGCCTCTCACATACGCGGTGAGTACATAGTTTAAAGAGATCCATGTCAACAAAGTATACATGATAAGCTCTGTGTGTCTATCACACAAGCTATGCACTCACATACAAGTTATCAAATCCCAGTCTTACGTATATGCACAACAGCAATCCTATACATACCGGTGACACAACGTCCTGTCTGCTCTAGAGTTCTAATGCATCGTACAATGAGTGACAATATTACTTTGTGATGTTGTACAAACAAACTTAATAGACCCTATATCACAAGATAACAGACATATATACTTGGTGAATTCAGAGACGATTAGTGTTAGTATTGTGGTAGAATGTGTTGCTATGTAGTAAGTGAAGTGATTGTGACAAAATACTCATTAGTCTCATAGTTATACTGAGTAGATGTATAACTCGTATACTAGAGCGTGATCCTGTACGCTGTAGCAGTGTCTTTGTACCGTATGCAGTTGCACCGATTGCCTACCCCCAGAGTAAGTATGCGAAATCTTCATGCTGTCCACAGAAGTGGATGAGGCAATGTATTCGCGTATGTCGTGGGCATAGAGTAATTCTTATTAGATGCTCTGTAGAGAGTCTCTAGAAGTAGTGTGGATGCAGACTGATGTTAAATTTGTCCAGTAAGTTGACATGTGTGTGTGGCATAGAGAGTGACTTGAGGAGTATAATGCTTGAATGTAAGTTTTCTCGACTGATAGTAGAATGTTTAGCGTAAGACAGAGAGTATGAAGCTTGTTATGTGTATGGAGAGATGTTTCCAAGATTAGTCAGGCCTCGGATTGGGAAGAAGCTGTCTCGCTATGTGTGTAAGAGAATGGGAAAGGAAGTTAGAAGCCCTAATATGTGTGAGGTTAAGAAGAGAGACACTCTCCGACTGTTCATACTGAGCTTGTGGTAAGATAGGTTGACTATAGTTGATCATAAGCCTCACTCGCGATCTCTTGAGTCGCAACGTGTGAAGAGAGAGAGACGTGTGAATAGATTCACAGAGATATGTTTGTATCATACATCATCCTGTTTGGTACGCGTCTCTGTGCCTGAGAGGCCGGTGAGCGCGGCTCGCGCTAGAACAGAATGAGCATATCGAGAGAAGAGAGAGAGGTTCGTGAGGTTGCTAGAAGTGATCTAGTTGAGATGGTGTATGTGGAGTGTCAGTTAATAGAGATAAAGTGAGTACGTCTCTTAGTGAGGACCTTGATGAAAGCGTGATTTCCCCATGAGATAATAAGGTCTCTGTGTAGAGATAAAGTAGTAGGTGATAGAGTAGAGTAGATGAGTATGGTTGACTGAGAATGAAGGATTTACCAAATCAAATTTTAGAGGCTACACTCCTTACTGGTTTCAGGTACTTAAAAATCAAATACTACTACTGAATCTTTTCGGATAGAAATTCCAGATTTCGACACTTAATATTTTAAATCTAAAATCGTCCTTAACGAACTCCATTTGGACATGAGCCGGATTTTCCAAAAATTAGACTCCTTTGCATTTAAATTTAGGCTCTAGAAAATCGTGTCAAAACTCGTTTTTATTATCAAGATCACCCGTTGAACATGTACCAAATTCTGCCCATAAGTTTTTAAGCATAAAAACCATAATTTCACAATCAAAACCAAACCCTAAGGTTTCTAATATTGTTAGTTTCTTTTTATTTACACACACTTTAATGAGATCTGGGGTTTTAATAATATGTTATTACTCCATTTTTACAAGATTAAGGCCCTACTAATTTTAATCAAGTTTAAGAACACCATTGTTTTCTTTACAACTCTGTTAGGTTTTTACTGAAAACTTTATATTTGAATACATGGATTGGGCAATACAAAGTTTGATACAAGGGACATGGATCAATTACTTCATAGATTAAGATGGATACGAAGAACAGAACGCACCACACCAAGAACACCAATATTATTATACAAAGAACACAAAGAATTGACTCCAAAAGCACCTAAACTTGAAGAACCAACCGGTAATTACCTAACACTTCTTCTTCCTATCACAAACTTCTATGATGAATACACAATTAGTTTTTTGAGTAAGAAGTTTTTGAGTAGGAATATATGGTGGAGAATGGATGTGCGAATATGGCCACTCAGCTATATAAGAAGATAAGGAGGGGGAAGATACAAATAACTTCTTGCAAAATTTAAATGATTAGTTCTACTTTTTCCTACACTCTTTTTACTAAAATAAGCTTTAGCTTCAAAATAAAAGATTTTGGTAAATAATACCCTATAGGTGGCCGGCCTAACATGAAGGTAATGAGGGGGGAACAAATTATTTTCTCGTTCATTTTTGAAGATTACACAAATATTTGCTAAAAACGTTTTTTACTCTTATTTCTTAAATTAGGTTTTATTTAAACAAAAGGAAGTACAATAAACAAAATAAACAAAGAAATCAAAATAGTATTTTTAGAGGGGGGGGGGGGGGGCGGATTATATATATATGAATTGGGAATTTATATTTATATATATTGTAACTATATATCTCACATTATAATCTTATATAATACCAATTAATTATATACTGAAGGTTTGTAAATGTCAAATTTAGTATTTAACTATAGGTTATTTTTAAATAATGAATAAAATAAAATGCAAACAAATTTTTGCGTATTACAACTCTTCCCCCTATAAAGAAAAATTTCGTTCTACCTCAAAATATCAAATCAAAATTGAAATAGGTAGATGAATTCACCCATGTTATTCAGATTACCTAAAGATGACACAAATTGGTTGACAAACTATAGGGGCGTTAGTAGAAACATGTAAACCCTATTCATACCAAGACTATAATCGAAGTCATCATTTCTAGGGGAAGCACATTAGCAAAACGATCTTATCCATCAAATGAATGCGGACAGTTATGATATTCGTGGTCAAGATTTTCATAAGGCGTAGATATCGCGACGTACAATTTAAAAAATACTATTCTTATGAAAAATCAATTTTTATATCAAATTATAAAACATAACCCACATAATTTTTATCAATTATCAACATATAAATCCAAAACATCAATAACCAACCATACTTTATATCCATAAACTTAACCTTACCTAATTCCATCACCCATTAGTACTAATATATAATACTCTTCCCAAATCATCATTATTCTACTACACAAAAATATAACTCTACCACCACCTAACTTCCTCAAAACACTAACCATTAATCAAAATTCTACCAATCCACCCATTACCACCCCAATTACAACATTTCAAACATTACATATAATCCCCAACAACTAACACATCCCTCACCAAAAACTATACCACTATACACAAAAATTTACCCAAAACATTCCACCTAAACCTAACTCTTCATCCAAACTAAACCAAAAAAAACACCACTACCATCCCCCCCACCCCAATCCAACCCAACATAACAAACAAAAACCAACCCATACAACATACAACTATCCACAACCAACCAAAACTACAAACCCCCACCCACCAAACAAAATAAACAAACAATTTTCTTTACCTCACTAGTTCAAACACACCCACCATCACAACCCTACAACCCTAACAACCCATCCCACCTTCTCAATACCCCTAATTTATCTCACACTTAACTATCCACTCACACAAAAACACACATACAAACTACCCCAATCCATAATCCCCTCCACCTCTACCCATCCACCCCAACACACAACCTCCCCACTCAAACACAATAAACCTACTCCCTATCCACCCCAACAGTTCTACATCACCATTTAACTGTATCAGCCTCACTCTCCTATGAACGTGCCACAACTATCATATTACACTAGCCTGTAGTCTCGTGTCCTCCGTCCTGCCCTGTGTAAACTTACAAACTATATCCATAGATCACAATCTCACCCATATAATCCTACATCACATATGTCAAAGTCCATGTGATATAACTATTAAGAGTTCATATACCTACCCCACACAGCTCCCTAGAAGACGCAATCCGCTCTACTGTCGTCACTGTATCCCATCTGATTACACCAACCATCATATACGCGCACACCTGTCTATCCCTCAATCCACACTATATCCTCACGATCTCTCAACAGTGGTATAGACAGTGTGACGCCCCGTAACCCATCTACCTGCTTTCTCTCCACCCACTATAGTGCTATCACAGTGTGCTCCCCAACCTGAGAGTTACTATGTGTACACATGCACATAATATCACACCCCGCCTACCCATCGTGTCAGAAAACGATATACACCCTAACGCCCACCGCCCCTACCTCACTAATCACAACCACAACTCCTAAGTTCCACACAACTCCCACCCTTACTATTTTACTTACAGTCACCACACTCCCATACACTCATCAGACTCACGTGTTAACCATTGGAAGAAGCAACTGTATAGTAATGAAAATACCTCTACTCTCGTACGATCTGTGAACCCAGATTATCAATACACACACAGCTCCCCCCCTCCGTTCTAATATGAATCCCCAGCTTCCAACTCCATTTCATAGTCTAGTCTATACTAGAGTGCAGTGTGTGCACTCATGTACTGTGTAATCATAGCAGTATAGACTCCAGCAAAGTGATATATTAGTACACTCCATCACTCACGCCATCTACTTACCCCACAATGACTACCATCCATCGTCCTCCCACAGCCCCCACTCTCACCTGTGTAGTAACATACCGTCCTCCCACTCAGTATCTCCCAAAGTCATATATGTATCATATATAACGTTGCCATCACAGACCCACACTCTATGCTTCCATCCCCCCACACTTCAAATTATGTCATGTGTTTGTCAGATAGTAGTGCCAATAACCACCCTATATCACATGTGCGTTATCTAATAAACCACCTCCCCTACTACCACACTACCCACTGACAAACTCCACTCGCTTGATAGAACCTCATATAACAGTGACTAATATGTCAGAAAAAACTCCAACCTTCAAAGACAACACCAAAACACTCAGATTAGCATCTAAATATGTATTAAGTGACGCTATCCGTGTCATGACACATCGAACAATGTTGAAACCTACCCGCCTCAGTGTCCCTCGGATAGAACCTCTGTCGCTCCTTGTCTCTATCCAATGATAGTGACTATCACTCACAGTCAGAGTTGCTACACCACCCCATCTCCACTCACTACCTACAGTGATAGCCAGAAGTTACATCATCACAACCTACCCACTAGTCCCTATCAACCTCCCTCACAATCAACAAATATCTGAGACAACTGTGTCAGTGAGAGATGACCTATAGAACTAACAAGACACTATTATATAATCCTCACTCCATAACTCGTGTCGTCTTGGACCGCTGTAGACACACTCATGCGCTCTATACTTTAACCTACAATGACGTACCATTAACACTCGATATCTCACATAAAAAAATCTCAGGATGAGAGACGTGCCTAATAAATCTAATATGTGTGTCTAGATCCATCTATCTGTCAAACCTTCTATCTATCCTCTCCGCAAGCGACTACTATGTAGAGACCCACATCCAGGTGTGTCACCAGAACTAACTATCTATGATCGTAACAAAGATAGCATGATCATCAAAAAGATCCATGCAATGTCAATGAGTGTGTCCCATAAATCTAAAGATATCATATACAGAAATACTCTTGCGCTAAGTCTCCCACGTAACAACGTGTCACTGCCCCATGTCTCCAATCTCCGCATAATAAATGTACACACCACCTCATGCCTAAGTGTCGATCCCCCCTAGCTCATAAATAGTGTGCCTATCTATCTAAGCCCAAATATAGATCTATCTCTATGTCTCATGCTAGATACTATGCCTCCTATGTCCAGATAATCGAAACCTATCTGACTCTGCCATCCTCTCTCACTCTGTGTCGCTCAACATAGTCTATAGGTAGGTGATCACTACAGTACAATAATCTCACTGAGACTGTGTTCACTAAAGTGAATCTCACAGCCACATCCCCACTCTCTGAAATAAGTATCCGCTGTGCCTATAACCAACCTCGTTGTGTCACTCCAAAACCAACTCCAGAGATCACATCATACTAACTCCAAGATATACATAACTTACATCTCGCACATCTACATCACTCACCAGTCTGTCATGCGAATACGTGTCCCATAAATCTACTAGACCATTCCTCATCATCTATAAAGTCCTCTCCCTAACGATTGTCACTTCCACCCCGTTTATAGTCCCTCTGTCAAGCTCTCATCCCTTCCAATATCCTCCTCATCTCATCCATAAGTGTGTTCTCATACAAGATATACTAAACCGTCCACCTACGTCTCCACCTATCTCACCTCGTCTCCTCTGTTAGAATCTATCTCATACAGTATGTCTTGTACTCCCCCCACAATATCTCATATCCAGTCCACCCAATCTTCTATGTAGAATTCGTCTAACTGTTATATAAACATCCGCCCCCAACCCGGCCTACCATCTCCCACCACTCACTACTGAATCTCTCCTACTACACACACTCAACATAATGGTCAATCTATACTAATACATGTAGAGAGTAAGTGTTGAACCTCTGACTCTAAGTCACCTCACCCTAGTCGTGTTCATGCACACCAGACATTGTCTGTCCCTACTCCACTACTTATCAACAATCCTAATCTATACAACATCCCACACACCGCCTCCTACCACTCCCCAATATCACTCTCCACTCCCACCCACCCCACAGTCTATCCAAACTGCACATCCAGTCTCATGTACCCCTCTATCATACTAATCACTAATACAACGTAATAAACTATGTGTGACACACATATCAAAGACAAGTAAGTTAGTATAGAGTCTGCACCATCCCATATATACATGCCAGTCACACTCGTTTCCCTAGTCATATACATATCTCTATACTCATGCACTGATAGACATCACATGCTTCTATATCTATAATGTCTCTCCACTCACCCACCGTGTCCTCTGAATCCACCCACTCCTCCACACATCAACCATCCCCTCTATACACACACCCACACCGTACACACACACACACACAATCCTGCATAACGACTCACCTCCCCCCTAATGTACCCCCACCCCATATATGCCTCACTCACACTATGACACCCACCATCTGTACTCCACACCCTCACCCCCATCAATGTGTCCAACTACACATCTCCGTCCACACATCCTATATAACGTATGTCAATCCGCAGCTCCACTGAACAGACCTATGTGTGATACCACATATATAATCCTCTATCTCCTCTGTGTACGTAGCTGCCAGTCGCTCATACCTGCGTACTGCCTAGAGAGACCATTCTAACTCATGTCAATTCTCCTCCTACTGATCTCTATGCACACTCCCACTCTGCATGAACTATATCAGAGATACTGTTCTCTATCTACAATGAGACACACGTGCCACTCACAAATACAAATACTATGAACCTCTCAGTGCACTCTGAAAATAGATCGACTCATACCCATGTGTATGTCCATCGCTCTAACCATAACTATACTGTCTCCCACTCGTGACCTACTCTCTTCATAATCTCACTCCCCATATCACTAATCCGTACATAGATCAACTGTGTTGAGTCTATCCTCTAAATCACTCCGTGACTACCTAGTTTCCCTCGTCGTGCCACATCACAATATCGCCTGTCAACTGTCCCCTCCCGCATAAATCCCCATCAAAAAGACTCCAATCCTCTCTTACATCTCCATACACCCCACACAACAACCACACTAAAAACACTCATAACACTAACAGTCACAAAACCTCCCAACCCCCAAAATATCACTCCTCCCACCCATACACAAAAAACCACAACCACGAGATACATCAACCCACATTTCCCAACACCCCAGTCCAAATCTAACAAAGACAACCACCCAACCCCGTCACCCCACCACCCGCCTGTCCATTATAGCACTTTCAAAACCCAACCAACCCCCCTCCACTAATCATCCCCACACACACCAACAAACCCCTACCATAAAACCAAAAACACTAACATCTACCCTGACCATACCTTATCATCTATCCATGAGTGTCTAGACCAGATGTCTGGATGTCACAGAAATAGACTACGACACTCCACCTCCATCCCATCATAACACTGTCGTGACTCTTGTTGTGTGACTAATTATATTGTACTCATACACCATGTGTTGTCACTAACTCTCTGCACACCTGTTACTACGTACGCATAACCACACATATCAATGCTCTTCTATCCCCCCCCCTCGCTGCTTCTATATACCCCATGCCCCCCTCTACTCAAATCTCCCCCCTACCTCCTGCACGATCAGTATCACAGTGACCTATCTACAGTGTCATTGTGTAAATATCTGTGCACGATAGTCACACATACCCTCCTGTCATAGAATACAAATCACACCAATCACCATAACCGTGTATCTCCCCCCAACTATACCCATCTATTGTGTACAACCATACATCACCCTCCTGCCAAGCGATATGTCTCTTTTAAATTCCAAAATTAACATCTGTGATCATTATTCTATCAACGTCTAACAAATTGTGATAAATGTTACAATGTACCACATTACAAATCATATTTCTCACGTAAGTAGAGTATAGTGACACTACGTATTCACTATCTAGATCCTCACCAATCTACTCAACTGTGTTTACCTACCCACTCGCGCACTCCACGATCACACCTCACTCTGCACTTGTCACGTCTCTTTCTAACAGAGAAACTCTGAGACTCTCAGTCAATGTCGTTGTCCCTATCTCACTCCGACTCTTGTGTCGAGATCTAGACGCTCCCCTAATCACATCTGTGAACCTCTACGTGTGATCACCTCCCCCATGCCAACTCCCTAATAATCCAACGCGTGCCAGTTTAAACGTGTGTGTCATGCGAACACTAGTACTACTGTATTCCCTACCTGATAACATCAACACCCCACTTCCATCATCTTGTCAACCACTCTACCAACCCTTCAGTAACCCCAGCCAAACCTCCACACCTCACAGTTCACCATGCAACTGCATCCAGTCGTACCACTAGAATGTATATCTCCCTGCCCCCTCGTACCCACTACCAGATACTCTGACATCCCTTCGTGTGTACCATGTAATGATGTGTACCTCTCCAGATATCAATCATCCATCATCCTCTACCTTTAGTCATGTTAAGAGTTAGCCACTGTCAAACATTTGCTTGTTCCATCAGTGTGAGTTAATCCCCCATCCCCTCCAACTGCGCTCTCCCTCTCCATATTGCACCTAGACTCTTGTACTGTCTCGTGTTCATCTACACGCCTACCTTCACATGTGTATCTAACATCCTGTGATCATGCCATTTACATGTCAATGCTACACCCCAGACACCTAATGTCAATAACAGAGTCAGACATGTGTGTGACCTGTACATGCCTGTATACACTCTTCTCTCGTGTTCATCTGTACTCATGCTCCCAATCATGTCCAGTACCCCCCTCACTATGCATATCCCTATACCCCCCAATGCCCTCCGTGTTCATACCCCTTCCGTGCGCTCCTGTCAGTGTTGTTGTGTGTGATGTGTGAGTGTGTGTGTGTTCTTTCTTCCGCCGCACCCCCCCCTACTACCTATGCCACCCACACGCTAACCTGTAATCCACCTACCCTAGATAATCATGTTGAACCAATCATCTATCACCTGATCGTCCCAACCTTCATATAACTAATCGACCAGATGTGTGTCCAGTGTCCGCGGTGCACATATCAATATGACTTCCATGTGTCTGATAAATGGCTAGTACTCAAGTTAAGATCTAGAGACTCCTCTGGATACAATAATGTGCCCACCTCCCTCAGCTATACTCCTCATCTCTATGTGCGTCAAAAAGCTGAATAGTGTGAAGTATGTCATATAACTCTACCTTCCCCCACACCAGAATGTCCTATATACGTCGCCTCCCGTATATGCATTAAACATAGACAAAATGCACCATAACCTCTCATTCTGTGTGTGCCGTCCTAACCTGTGCCCTAGACACCAGTGCGATAGATAGTTGCTCCAGATATCTCCATGTGTCCTAGAAAGTATATCTGCTCCTGTCACGATAAATACCTTGTAAGAAAATAAGACAGATAGATATCTGGTAACAATGAGTAAACTCAATATAATTTGAAAAACGTGCATACATGTATAAAAACAAAATAACAAAAATAATAAAAACTACACACTGAAGATGCACCACTAATCATAACTATATGAATAAAATGAAAGTGTGCTCTGTGGAGATGCAAGAAAATAGCCCGACTCTACAATTGTATTAGAACAGGAGGGACATGAATGAAGAATATGTACTCGTACGCACTCAAAGATAGATAGACTGTCTCGCACCCGACTGATCAACAAGAGCGTTAGTCAATATGCCAGATTGAGCTAAGTATATCTATCTATCGCTACTGGTCTTAGCTCTCTTAAGTTTGACAGTGTGATTTTTGGTGTTTGCAATTTCTTGACTAATTCGTTATAATCTCTCTCTTTAAATATCTCTCTAAGAGAAAAGAATCTCCGCTCAGAACTATTAGCTCTAAGAGCCAAATATAATTAGATTAATGTTCTAACTCAGCTCAATATAGTGCGGCGTCAATTCTCACGTGCTCAGATTGTCTCGATACGATATAGTACGATATATAACTCATTCGTTCGTCTTAGACAACCTAAGCCGGTTTAATTAAATCTGCACTCTCGGCGCCTCAAAATGTCGCTCAGAGACATCATCGGAATTGAATTTGCACGTCCTCTCACTAAGTTGACAATAAGTGCTCGACATCTGATAGAGTATGTCAATGACTCTCTGAGTCAGACAGACTAACAGTGTAACCAAGATCCCCCGCACAATGACAAGCTACTATCTCTGAATACCCCCCCACACCTCACCAAAGGACAGGCCCCCTCTTCAGTATGTAGTAGACTCTGATTGCATCTAGCTCATTATGGAATATTCTAAGGTAGCGCACGCGGCAAAGTGATTGTGGGTTCTCAGAGAGTATAACAAGAGAGCCTTATCTCCTCTTATAGACTGTTACAGAGCAGAGTATGAAGCTCATAGTGAAGTTACGCTCTCACCGAACTCGAAGAGAGTAGGCTATCTCCATTAAGCCGTCAAGTCTACGTAGATGATAAGTACGTGGACATCTACTGTTATCTAGTCAGCATGACATATACGCTAAGCCGAAGAGATAGATGTGTAAAGCCTGAAAGCTACGCTAGATTATTGAAATGTAGCTCACGCATATCTAATCCTATCTAGGATGTGTTTGTATATCTAAGAGTATAGTCGCGTTGAATATGATCATACGGTTGTGACTCTAATAGCAGTGTGTCGCATATCGAAATATGAAGGAGTGTATGTTAGTGTGTCTTGTATTTAGATATATCCTTAAAGAGCTCGCGTAGAGAGTAGCCGAATACGAAGCACTATAGTGGAGAGTGCTCTTAGAATGTCTCAGTGTAGCTGAGAGCTGAACCCGAATGCAAGTAAGCAAAGAGCTACTGTTGAAGAGTAACTAGCTTCTTGACACGGAAGATCTAATAAGAAGTAGTCTCGATTGTGAGAGTAGCTCGCTCGAAGCACAACTCTAGAGAGGACGTATCATAGACTCTCACGAGAGTAGACAACTCTACTCTAAAGGTGATCAGATGTAGACAGAAAGTAGTGTACAGAACTATGATAGCGCAGTTTGTATAAGAAGACAGTAGTTTATAGGCTTGCGTATTAGTCGCCTATAGGAATAGACTGACGCTCGAGTCGTGTCTGTACGCTCTGGGCTGAAGCGCCAAAATCACATATTGCACAGAGAGCTCCTGTAGTGTGTTAGAGTGGACATCAACCTCTACTAATTTGACGGGGGCTGAGTGATGTTTTCTGTTGTAGTCGCGCGCTAGTTTGGTCGTAGAGAAGGTAGAACCTTGATCCTTGAGAGTGATAAGGTGATTTCGCTCTAGTCTTGTTCGAAGCATTAGGCAGAGTGATTGAGTGAGGAAGAATCCGGCGTATCGCAGACGAATATGAGTTATTAATGTGAGATATATAGTTTAATATTATATATAAAAATTCCCTAATTTTTATATATAAACGCGGAACCCCCCCCCCCATCTCTTAGAAATATATTTTGAAATTTGTTATTTTGTTTATTTACTTCCTTTTTTTATAAAACGTAGCATGTGTAGTGATAAGTCTTCGCTGAGCAGTAGATACCATAGATGCGCAGTTGTTTGCAGAGATCTATATGTGATGTGTAAGATTGTTTCGAGAAATCATGTATAATGCTCGAAGATAGTCAGTATAGGATGCGACTCCCTGCGTCTTGTGATTTATAGTGTCGCGGCAGGTTTAGGACGCCGGGCCCAATGCGTGTAGTAGTGTGAATGCAGAGATTGTTGTCCTACCTCACGCCTGACAAGCTGTCTGTTTATTTTATGAAGCTTAGCTTATTTAGGAATAAGAGTGTAGGAAAAGAAGAACAAATTTTTTAATTTTGCAAGAACAGTTTATTTTTGTGTCTTCCCCTTCCTGTCTCTTTTATATAGCGGACCATATTCATATCATTCCCCACCATTATTCTCTCAAAATCTGTTACTCCGAAAACATTGTGTATTTCATACCATAGATGTTGCAGGATGAAGAGGTGTAGGTGATTCTGGTTGGTTTTTCAAGTTTTGGTGTTGTGGTGTATTCTTTGGTGTTCTTTGGTACAATATATTGGTGTTCTGTTCTTGATACAATCGTTTATTTGTATGTATCCATGTCCCTTGTTTCATCTTTGTATTCCATGCTTCACATATGAAGTTTTCCTAAAACATAAAGAATGTGTAAAGAAAAAAGTTGTTGTTCTTAATATTGTAAATATTGTAGGGCTTAATCTGTTAAAATGGTGTCATATTAACATGTTGATGAATAAACCCTAGATATCATTGGATGGATGTAATTAATAAGAAACTACAAGATTAGTAAACTTAGGTTTTATATTGATTGGTGAGTTAGGGTTTTATGTGTTAAATTTAGATGGCAGAATTTTGGTTCTTGTGTCATGAGGTGTATCATTAATAATATAATAAGCGAGCTTTTGACATGATTATTGAGCCTAAAGTTTAGAATTCAAGGGAGTCCTGTTTCTGAAAAATCCAGGTCATGTCATTGGAGGCTCGGGAATGGTCGCTTTTTAGATTTTATAAGATTAAGTGCCGATCTAGAATTACTATCTTAAACATTCTAGTAGTAGTATTTGATTTTTAATTCTCAAACCGTAAGGAGACCGCCTCTAAAATTTGTTTTGGTAAATCTTCATGATATTATCTACATCCATGATTTTTTTTAGAATTTTCTAAGTTGTCTAAGTAGGGTTTTAACGCGTCAACTTTTTAAAGGTTCTGTGTCTCATGATTCAATTTCGGATTGTCAGTCTTTGGTAACAAGGGTAAAAGGGGTATGAAACTTTGGAAAGTAAAATCAACCAAAAATCAGGGATTTATTAGAACATGTATGGTAACATATGTAATTGTTTTGGTATTATTTTTAGAGAGGTGTTTTTATGGATGCTTTTAATTTGAAACTTACCTTGATGAACTGGATAGTATTTGAAAATTTAGGAAACCCTAATTAGGTCACTTAAACTCTATATATGGTAAGATCAAGTGATAAGACTTATAAAATAAGATGGATAATAATATGTAATCATGGATTTATGTAGATTCGGTGATGAGGTTTTGATCTTTTGTCTTCTTGTTCGTTCTCTTCGTTGCGAGTTTGTTAAGGTACAGATATTCTGTCCTTTTAGTAAGGACACCTTATGATTTAAATCTCAAGTTATCTTAGCTACTTTGTTCAGTGTATATTTTGTTAATGATTATTCCATTTAATTTTCTATCCGTAATTATGACTCCTTGATATTCACTGATATTCTGTTGATTATTGATATTTGCATTATGTTCAGTTGATCAGTTGTATGAAATGTTCGCACATATTATGTTAGATCCGTTGTCTTGACTTGATCATTTAGTATATTTATCACTTATGTATCGTCTGCCTAGAATCTTGCTCCGCGAGCTATTTTGAAATAGTCATGGAGGTACCGCAAGACCATGTTCACATTATGCACCAATGGCATGACACCTATCTGTGGGCAGTGTGAATAGTTTATTTTTTCTTTGTGTGTTTTTTTTTTTTTTTTTTTTTTTTTTTTTTTTTTTTATTTTTATTTTTTTTTTTTTTTTTGTTTGTTTTTTTTTTTTTTTTTTTTTTTTTTTTATTTTTTTTTTTTTTTTTTTTTTCTTTTTTTCTGTCCACGTCGTTCCCAATTTTGAATGATTGGCCTGATGTTGAATATTATTAGCTTACTTTTCATTTTTTTTTTTTGTACTCTGTCTATTGTACTTGTGTTCAGGATCAGTGACTTTGTTTTGCAGAGAGCGTTATGGGATTGCATCCATAGGTACTATTGTTCTAGTTTCAGTTCGAGGTGAATGGTTGTGTGTGTGATGATACCCCTGTATGTCACATTTGGTACATTAGGGAATGCATACCTGTGTACATTTGATTATATGACTATTTGATTATATCTGTTTAGGGTCTATTCGTGTATCTTGTTTAGACATTTATCTGAGCTCGTGGGCATTCCTTTGTTGCTCTTGATTCTTATTCATTTGATTCGTATTTCGTATGATATTTGTTTAGCAGGTTCTCGTGATTCGTTTCATTATTCTTTTGTCTTACTACCTTTTATTATTATATTATTCACTAACCGTTAGCTCACCCACGTTTTCTTTCCCTGTGGCAGGTAATAAGCGGGAAGCTGGGATTTGAGTGTTGGGAGTAGGAAGCTCTTAGAGGACCGACCCTTGATAGATTCTTTTGTTTGGATTTAGGTTTAAGACTTATTTTGTTGGAAGATCTCTTTTCATTTAGTCCTTGTTGGAATTTAATACTTTTGGAAGTCATTTTGTTTCATGACTTAGTATTTTTATTTAATAAAGTCTTCGCTTGCGTTTATATGTTCTGATATGACACCATAATGTGACTCTTGGTCTCTTTATCGGAGCGGGATGTTACAATTATGTTATCAAAGCCAGGTTTAGCCCTGTAGAACCAAGGTTATGGTTGACCTGTGGGATTGGGTAGTACATTAGGCCTCCTTTGATATAATTGCTCTTTACTTTCGAATTTTGATCTTAACTCTAATTTTTCTTCGCAACCTGCTGCTAAGGGGCGAGTATTTTCTTCGACCAAGGATCAGGCGGCTAACTCTTCAGGTACCGTTTCAGGAACTCTCTTCTGAATTGGTCCTAATGCATGTTTTGTTTTTTTGATACGGGTGCAACACATTCTGTGGTTTCTGTTTCATTTGCTAAACACCTTAGCATCTTCCCTACGCAACTTAATTATACCTTATCGATATCTACGCCTATGAAAAGTCTGACCACGAATATCAGAACTGTCCGCTTCATTTTGATGATAAGATTCGTTTTGCTAATTTGCTTCCCTTAGAAATGAGTGACTTCGATATTAGTCTTGGTATGAATTGGTTGACTGTTCATCGCGCCCCTATCGTTTGTCATACCAATCGTGTCATCTTTGGTAATCTGAATAACCCTGAATTCATCTACCTATTTCAATTTCGATTTCAATTTCGAGGACGAAATTTTCTTTTTAGAGGGGAAGAGTTGTAAAACCCAAAAATTTGGTTTGCATTTTATTTTATCATTTTGAAATATAACCTAAGTTAAATAATAAGAATTTGACATTTAAAAACCTTAGGTTATAATTAATTGTGTATTATTAAGTTATAATATGAGATATATAGTTTAAATATATATATATATATAAATTCCCTAATTTATATATATAAATCCGCCCCCCCTCTAGAAATATATTTTGATTTTGTTATTTTGTTTATTTACTTTCCTTTTGTTTATAAAACCTATTTTAAGAAATAAGAGTAAAAAGGTTTTTAGCAAATATTGTGTAATCTTCAAAAATGAAAAGAAAATATTTTGTTCCCCCTCTTTTCCTTCATTTAGGCCGGCCCCTATGGGGTATTATTTACCAAAATCTTTTATTTTTGAAGCTTAGCTTATTTTAGGAAAAGAGTGTAGGAAAAAGGAGATCAAATCTTTTAATTTTGCAAGAAAGTTATTTGTGTCTTCCCCTCCCTTTTCTTAAACAACATAGCTGGCCATATTGTCTTCTCCACCATTATTCTCTCAAAAACTTTACTCTAAAAACTTGTGTATTCATCCATAGAAGTTGCAAGGAAGAAGAAGGTGTAGGTGATTCCGGTTGGTTATTCAAGTTTTGGTGCTTGTGGTGTAATTCTTTGGTGTTCTTGGTATAATTCTTTGGTGTTCTTGGTGTGGTGTTCTTGTTCTTGTATCCATCTTAATCTTAGTAAGTATTCCATGTCCCTTGTTTCATCTTTGTATTCCATGATTCAAATATAAAGTTTTCATAAAAACCTAACAGATTGTAAAGAAAACATGTGTTCTTAATCTTGTTAAATTGTAGGGCTTAATCTTGTTAAAATGGTGTAATAACATATTATAAAACCCTAGATATCATTAATGGTGTAATTAATAAGAAACTACAATATTAGAAACCTTAGGGTTTGTTTTGATTGGTGAAAGTTAGGGTTTTTATGCTTAAAATTTATGGGCAGAATTTTGGTCATGTTCAACGGGGTGTATCTTGATAATAAAAACGAGTTTTGACACGATTCTTGAGCCTAAAGTTAAATTAAAGGAGTCTAATTTCTGGAAAATCCGGGCTCATGTCAATTGGAGTTCGGGAAGGTCGATTTTTAGATTTTATAATATTAAGTGTCGAATCTGGAATTTCTATCCGAAAAATTCAGTAGTAGTATTTGATTTTTAGTACTGAAACCGTAAGGAGTTAGCCTCTAAAATTTTATTTGGTAAATCTTCATGATATTAGCTACATCTATGATTTGTTTCAGAATTTTCCGAGTTGTTAAAATAGGGATTTTACGCGTCAACTTTTCGAAGGTTCTGTCAGATCAATTTCGGGATCAGTTTTGGTGACAAGGATAAAAGGGGTATTTAAACATGGAAATAAAATCAACCAAAAATCAAGGATATATTAGACATATATGGGAACCTTTGTAATTTTTGGTAAATTTTTAGAAGGTGTTTTTATGGGTCTTTTAATCTTGGAAACTCACCATAAAAACTAGAAAGATTCTGAAAATTTAGGAAACCCTAATTAGGTCGCTTAAACTCTATATATGGTAAGATCAAGTGATAAAACTTATAAAATAAGATGGATAATAATATGTAATCATGGATTTATGTAGATTCAGTGAAGTGGTTTTGATCTTTTGTCTTCGTGTTCGTTCTCTCTGTTGCGTGTTTGTTAAGGTACATATATTCCGTCCTTTTAGTAAGGACACCTTATGATTTAAATCTCCATTATCTTAGCTACTTTGATTCAGTTGATATTTGTTTGATATTCCGTTTGATTTTCTATCCGTAATCATGACTCCTTTGATATTCACTGATATTCTGTTTGATTTGATATTCACAATTATGATTCTGTTGATCCTTGTTTGAATATGATGTTAGATCCGTTATCTTGACTTGATTATTAGTATTTTGTTCACTTATATCTTCTACCTAAATCTTGCCCGAGATATTTGAACTAGTCATGGAGGTACCATGACCATGTCATTGATGCACCAATGGCATGACACTATCTGTGGCAGTGTGATTAGTCCACGGCGTTCCCTTTTGAATGATGGCCTTTGATTATTATTAGCTTACATTTATGTACACTCGTCATTGTACTTGTGTATATGGATATGACTTTGTTTTGCAGGGAGCGTATGGATGCATCCTAGGTACTTTGTTCCGTTCAGTTCGGGTGAATGGTTGTGTGTGCGCTATAAACCCCATATTATATTTGGTACATAAGGGAATGCATACCTGTGTACATTTGATTATGTGACTATTTGATTATATCTGTTTAGGGTCTATTCATGTATCATGTTTAGACATTTATCTGAGCTCGTAGGCATTCCTTTGTTGTTCTTGATTCTTATTTATTTGATTCGTATGTCGTATGATATTTGTTTAGCAGGTTCTCGTGATTCGTTTCATTCATTCTTTTGTCTTATTACCTTTTTATTATTATATCTATTCACTGAGCGTTAGCTCAGCCGCGTTTTCTTTCCCTGTGGCAGGTAATAAGCGGGAAGCTGGGATTTGAGTGTTGAGAGTATGAAGCTCTTAGAGTACCGACCCTTGATAGATTACCTTGTTTGGATTTATGTTTAAGACTTTATTTAGTGGAGATCTTTTTCATTTAGTCATTGTGGAATTTAATACTTTGGAGTCATTTTGTTTCATGACTTAAGTATTTTTATTTAAAAAATTCGTCCGCTTGCGTTTATATGTTTCCCCCCCCCCACTATATGACACATATGTGACTCTTGGTCTCTTTATTGAAGCGGGATGTTACAAAAGTGGGCCGAGCCCACCTTGGCGTCGAACCCAAACAACCAAACGGACCCTCATTGGGCCAAGCCCAAGCCAAAAACAAATAAACTCAAATAAGCTATAACCTAGCTTATTGAATAAGCAAAACCTCAAAATAAGCCCTTTTTAAGCACTTTCATAAAATGAAAAATTACCACAACAACCATTTTATTTAAAGTCAAAAATACTTCTTTCTTTCTTTTTTAGCCGACGCACAAACACCCTTTTTCACATTTTCATATCCAAGATTTGATTTTTACGACGATCAACTTGTACTACTAGTGTTTTAACACTATAATAGCCACAAAAGTACAACTTTTAACAAAGTTTAGAAAACTTACAAGTTTGGATGACATTGGTTTGATTTTGACGCGAAAGGAACAGATTCGTACACCTTTTATATGACCCGCGTCTACTAACTATCAACCCACTATCTATTCTTAACCGTGTTCTTGGAGAAAAATCTTCAAAATATCTTTGTTTTCTTCTTCCTTGTGTCGCTGTCCGAAATATATATAGAGAGAGAGAGAGAGGGAGAGATTTTTGTGTTTTTGATTTTAAAATTATTTTTCCATAAACCTAGGTTATTCACACCACACCTATCACATTAAATTGCTACAAAAATCCAGATTTTGAGCCGTTGCCGGCCGACTCCGAAGAACCGGTAGAACATGATTTTGACAAAACTCACGAACCTTGCTATCCATTAAAACCTTTGTAAACCAATTAAATATGGTTTTTGACAAACTTATTCAACAACATTTCAACTTTTGTACGCATGCGTATCAGTCTTTATACGAATTTCTACGAAACAGAACCGTTTTTCTAGATAACATTCTAAGTCTCATCACTCACGATTTAGCTGTTGTTTAAATCAAGATTATTCTCATTATGTATGATAATTTATGATATAAATAAAACCATTACACACATTCCCAACGCCTTTATAAATCTACCACACTTGAATTAAATTGTCGTGCTCGGGGGAGGTTTTACCGAGAGCTCGTGATAATTTTTTTTGCCATAAACGAGAGTAAAACTTCTCGGAAAGGCACTGAAAAACTTCAAAAACCACTCCTAAATATGTAAAAAACACGAATCTAATGGTCAAAGATAAAGATAATATTTAATTAATTTTCTTATTAATTATCTTTATTAGTTTCCATGTAAACCTTAACTCATTATACTATAAAAGGAGGTCTAAGGTATGTAGTTTAGAGTTAAGATCAACATAGACCCATTATTTATCATAGATTCAATAAATCAATCTCAACCATCTACTTTTTCATCAAAAATAAAAAAACTCACTTTTCACCTCTTTTTTAAAAATAAAATATCTTACAAACGGTAAATCGTCACATGACAAAAAATACACCATCGCGACGAGTATTTTTTTATCTTTTAGTAGACGGGTGACACGATATACTTTCGAGAAACTTTTTTTCGATTTTTTTTTCAGTCACGAATTGCGAAAATCATATATGATTCGTATAACGAATCATATATGATTTCATAAAATCATATATGATTTCATAAATCATATATGATTTCATAAAATCATATATGACTTCATAAAATCATAAAAAAAAAGTTCGTCGAAAGTACATAGTGTCGCTCCTCTATAGAAAGATAATTTAATTTCCGTCGCGATGATATGTTTTGTTTTGCGTAACGATTAACAGTGTGTGAGATATTTAATTTTTTAAAAAGAAGTGGAAAGTAGGTTTTTTTTATTTTTGATGAAAAAATAAGTGGCTAGGATTGGTTCATTGGGTCTATGACAAATATTTGGTCTATATTGAATTTTTGGCATGTAGTTTATGCATCCAGAATAGAATAGAATAGCAGACTTCTCAATGAGAGTCTAGCAAAAGCGTGTGTGTGTACACGTTTAGTAGTAGTAGTAGTTAGTTTATTAGATAGTTGGTGTAGCCTCATTTATTCTGATCAAATATAATGAAGGCTTCAATGTTCGGTTAAAACCTTGTTTGATAATATTGTGTTTTTTATTTTTCCGCTGCGTGTTCAATATTATCTGTAAAACCTATCCTAGATGGGCTAAACGATTCTCAACATGTGGTATCAGAGCCTGTGAGAAACTCTGAGTAAGAAGAACAAAAACCAGTTATAAACCTCTATCTTATAAATATTCAATGGCTGGATCAGAGGATGAAATTCCACCACCACCACCTCCACCACCATCACAAACACCAATACAAAAAACCTCTCACACTGTTTCAACCATCAAACTTCCTATTCTTAAGAAGGGAGAATATGACATAAGGGCCATGAAAATGGAACATTATTTGGCTCATACTGACTATCCTATCTGGGAAGTTATTTAAAGAGGAAATGGTCCTGTGAGTGTCTCAACTGATACAAATGGTTTAATAAAGGTTCTGCCTCCCAAGACCGCATAAGAAATTTTAGCCAGAGAAAGAGAAAGAAAAGCAAGAACTACCTTGCTTATGGCCTTACCAGAAGATCATCTTGCTAAATTTCATAAAATGACTGATGCTAAAGAGATGTGGGAAGCTATCAAATCGAGATTTGGTGGAAATGATGAATCAAAGAAGATGCAGAAGTATATTCTAAAGCAACAGTTTGAAGGCTTCTTTGTATCAAACTCAGAAGGGCTACATAAAGGCTATGACAGGTTTCAGAGTCTTCTGAGTCAATTAGAGATTCATGGGGCAGGTGTCTCTACTAAAGATGCAAATCAGAAGTTCCTTAGGTCTCTACCTTCTGCCTGGTCTCAAGTTTCATTAATCATGAGGACCAAGCCGGGTGTGGACAGTCTCACTTTTGATGATCTGTATAATAATCTTAGAGTCTTTGAATCTGATGTTAAAGGCTCTACTGCATCATCCTCTAGCACGCAGAATGTGGCATTCGTCTCTGAGAACACTAGCAGTACTAATGATGTTAGTACCGCTTATGGTGTTTCTAACTCTTCTGGTCATAACTCAAAAAATCCACATACTTCATCATACTCCTTATTTGCAAATCAATCCAGTTGCCCATAATTGGATCATGAGGATCTGGAACAGCTTAATGAGTTTGATTTAGAAGAAATGGACTTGAAATGGCAGGTGACCATGATTTCCATGAGAATGAAAAAGTTCTACAAAAAGACAGGTAGAAAGCTACAATTTAATGCCAAGGAACCGATTGGGTTTGACAAAACCAAAGTTGAGTGCTATAGCTGTCACAAGACAGGGCATTTTGCTAGAGAATGCAGATCCAATGGGAATCAAGATAGTAGGAGGAGAGATGCTTGGAACACTAGGAATAAGGATAAAGACAATGGGAGAAGAACTGGTAAACAGGAGGACTCTAAAGCTTTGGTGACTCTGGATGGAGAAGGTGTTGATTGGACCAGTCACTCAGAAGATGAACAGGAGAACTATGCTTTCATGGCTTGCAACAGTTCAGGTTCAGACACAGAGGTAACTTCTTGTTCCAAAGAATGTAAAGAGTCTTATGTTAAACTTAAAAAATTGTATGATGGACAGAGGGAACAACTTGGAGATGCCAATATAGAAATAAAGGCATATACTCAAGCTTTAAAGAAATTTGAAGCACAATTAGTTGCTCATCAACAAAGTCAACTTTGGTATGAGGAAAAGATAAGGTTTATGAAGATTGACTTAGATGATAAAACTGATGTCCTTACATACCATAAGAAACTATTGGCAGAAGCTCAAAAAGAAAAAGAAGATTTAAAAGCTAAAGTAGAAAAATGGCATAACTCTTCTAAAAATCTTAATATTTTGCTAAATAGTCAAATGAGTGCTAGGGATAAGGCTGGGCTTGGGTATGGTGATCAATTGAATAAAGGTGTTTTAAGTTATGAAAATGAAGTTTTCCAAAGTGTGTTTGTTAGTAGGACAACTGAAACAGAAAATAGTCCTGTGAATGATAGATATGCAGAGGGGATGCATGTTGTTCCCCCTCCAATGACAGGGATTTACATTCCTTCTGGACCTGATAAAGAAATAGATGACTCACAATTTACATATGGTCCAAAGCAATCTACACCTAGTGAATCTGATGCTAGAAGCAGTGACTTTAATTCTTGTGAATCAAATTGTAGTGAAGAAACACATGAATCTATGCCTGAAACAGTTGTCATTGAACCCACAGTAGTAACTCAACCTAAAGTTTGGAATGATGCTCCTATCATTGAGGAGTATGAATCAGATAGTGAAGATGAACATGTGTCTTTACCCTCAAAAGAACAGGAAACACCTAGTTTTGCTAATACTATTAAGCATATAAAAACTCCTAGGCAAACTGTTAAACAACAAAACACATGTAGTAAGAGTCCTAAACCTGACAAAAAGGATTGTAGTGGTTTAATATCTAAAAAATTAGGTTTGGGATATGGGTTTACTACAAAAGCATGTTTTGTATGTGGAAGTCTTAGTCATCTTATCAGAGATTGTGATTTTCATAAGAAAATGATGGCTAAACAGGTTGAACTAAACAAATAGAAGGGTAAGGGTAATGTTCAAAAGGAGAATAAACCAGCTTGGAACAATGTGCAAAGAGTGAATCATAAGAACCAATTTGTTCCTACAGCAGTACTAACTAGAACTGGCAAAATTCCAGTTAGTACTGCTAGAGCTAGTGGTACTAACAATGTTAGTACTGCTAGACATAGTTTTAACAGTCAGGCAGTACTAACTAATGCTGCCAGGAAAATTAGTACTGTTAAACCTTTTGTGAATAAAGTTAGACCCAAAATTGTTATTCATAAACCTCATTCACCATTTAGAAGGGCTTTTAATAACACAACAGCACTTAGAACAATTTTTTCAAAACAAAAGGTTAATACTGTTGAAGTACATACAGTTAGTGCTGTGGGGGGGGGGAATGGGAAACTGCTGTTAAGTCCTCAGCAGGTTGTAATTGGAGACACAAAAGACATTACTAGAAGAAAGTCTCCAAATACAATAGTGGATCAAGTCTTAGAAATTGTTTCACTTTCAAAGATCCACTAGGCAGACTCAAGCCCAAAAAGGCTTCGGTCCCTAAGAGAATCTAATCTCTTTTATTTCATGTGCAGGATTATCCACAAAGAGCTTTACAAAACAAAGGGATTGTTGATAGTGGATGTTCCAGGCATATGACTGGAAACAAGGCCTACCTTACTGAATATCAAGACTTTAATGGTGGCCCTATTGCTTTTGGAGGAAGTAAAGGTTACATAACTGGTAAAGGTAAAATAAAAACATAAAAGTTAGATTTTAAGGATGTATGCTTTGTGAAAGAACTACAGCATTTTAATCACTTTTCTGTGTCACAGATATGTGACAAGAAAAACAAGGTTCTTTTCACTGACTCTGAATGTCTTGTTTTGTCTCCTGAATTTAAGTTACCTGATGAAAATCATGTATTACTTAAAATCCCTAGTCAAAACAATATGTACGGTTTCAATTTAGAGAACATTGTTCCTTCTAGAGGTTTAGCTTGTTTAATTACAAAGGCCACAATTGATGAATCTAACAAATAGCATAGGAGGTTGGGTTATGTTAACTTTAAAAACTTAAACAAACTTGTGAAGGGAAACCTTGTAAGAGGTTTACCTTCAAATATTTTTCAAAATGACCACACTTGTGTTGCTTGTCAGAAAGGAAAGCAACACAAGGCCTCCTGTAAGGCAAAATCAGTGAGCTCTATTAGTCAGCCCTTACAGCTTCTGCATATGGATTTATTTAGACCTACATCTAAAAGGAGCTTAAACTATAAGACTTATTGCCTGGTTATCACTGATGATTTCAGCAAGTTTAGTTGGATGTTCTTCTTAAGAACTAAGGATGAAACTAGTGGAATCCTTAAACACTTTATAAGATAAATTGAGAACCAATTAAATCAAAAAGTTAAATCTATTAGATGTGATAATGGTACAAAATTTAAGAATAGGGATTTTATTGAATTTTGTTGGTCAAAAGGGATCAAGAGGGAATACAATAATGCCAGAACTCCACAACAAAATGGAGTTGCTGAAAGAAAGAACAAAACCCTGATTGAGGCTGCTAGAACTATGCTAGCCAGAATTCAATATTTAACCTAACACTCTTTTTGGGACTGAAGCAGTTAGTACTGCTTGTTATTCCTTAAATAAGGGTTTAGTACCAAGCCTTAAAAAAAGTACACTTAATGAACTTAATCAACTGGTTAAATACCAATCATAAGCGATAGAAACTTTTGGTGCATGGTGACCAACTTGTGAATACCATTGACCACCTGGGCAAGTTTGATGGGAAATCAGATGAAGGGTTTTTAGTAGGGTATTCTCTACAAAGCAAGGCTTTTAGAGTATATAACTTAGAAACCAAGAGAGTTGAAGAAAACCTGCACATAACCTTTTTAGAAAATAAACCAAATGTTGTAGGGAAATGACCAACTTGGCTGTTTGATCTTGATTATTTAACTGATTCAATGAATTATCAACCTGTGAGATCCGAGAATCAAGCTAACAAACATGCAGGTCCAAAAGAAGCTAATCATAATGTAGGTACAAAAGATAATATTGATGCAGGTGATTCTGACATAGAAGCTGAATCTGCTCAGGACTACTTTGTACTGCCAATATGGTCTTCTTGTACTTCAACAGTCAAAAGCTCAAAAGCAATGAATGTAGGTGAAGAACCCAACAAACATCCTAATTTAAAGATGGATGAGAAGCCAGAAGATAAGGAGGATCAAATCTTTTTGGATGAGCTTAAAAGACTTAAAAGTCAAGAAAAGGATGCTAATGATGCAGCTGAAGCTCTCAGGAAGGAGTTTGCCCAAGATACTGAGGATTTGCTTCTTCAAGCAGGAGCTGCTAAAGCTAGTAGTACTAACACAGTTAATACTGCTAGCACACCAGTTAGTACTGCCAGTCCTTATGGTGGACTATCCTTCACTGATCTAACCAATTTTGACCAAGATGATTCAGAAATACCTGCACTTGAGGAAATTTATGACAATCCTACTGCTGGTATTTTTACCAATGCATCTTATGATGATGAGGGTGCAGTGGCTGACTTCACAAATTTAGAAACTATTGTGAATGCTAGTCCTATTCCCACATCAAGGATTAACTCTATTCATCCTTCAACTCTAATTCTTGGAGATCCAAAATCAGCAGTTCAAACAAGGAGCAAAGTGACCAAAAGTTCTGGAGCCCATGCTTTTGTAAGTTATATTCAAAAGCAAAGGAGAAATAATCATAAGGATTTCCAGCATTGTTTATTTGCTTGTTTCTTGTCTCAAAATGAACCCAAGAAGATATCTGAAGCACTTGAAGATGAAAGTTGGGTTGATGCTATGCAGGAAGAACTGCTGCAATTTAAGATTCAAAAAGTTTGGATTCTTGTAGATTTGCCTTATGGGAAGAAGGCAATTGGAACAAAATGGGTTTACAGAAATAAGAAGGATGAAAGAGGTGTTGTGGTTAGAAATAAGGCAAGGTTGGTTGCTTAGGGACATAGGCAAGAGGAAGGGATAGATTATGATGAGGTTTTTGCTCCTGTGGCTAGGATTGAAGCCATTAGGATCTTTTTAGCCTTTGCTTCTTACATGGGATTCATAGTCTATCAAATGGATGTGAAAAGTGCCTTCTTGTATGGCAAAATTGATGAGGAGGTATATGTGTCTCAACCTCCAGGTTTTATAGATCCTAAGTATCCTAAGAAGGTCTACAAAGTAGTAAAAGCTCTCTATGGTTTACACCAAGCTCCTAGAGCCTGGTATGCTACTTTATCTACTTTCTTGTTGAAGAGTGGATACAGAAGAGGAACTATTGACAAGACTCTTTTCATTAAGAAGGACAAAAATGATATTATGTTAGTACAAGTTTATGTGGATGATAATATTTTTGGTTCTACAAAGAGATCTTGGTGTGATGAATTTGAGACCTTGATGAAGAGTAGATTTTAGATGAGTTCTATGGGAGAGCTCACCTTCTTTCTTGGATTACAAGTCAAACAGAAGGAAGATGCTATCTTTATAAGTCAGGATAAGTATGTTGCAGAAATCCTGAAGAAGTTTGATTTTGTTAGTGTGAAGACTGCTAGTACACCAATTGAGACTCATAATATAACACCCTGTGTTTTCAAGTCATTGACGACGTCGATAAATCCGCAATGTACCTTTTGTATTGTACGCATTTGCTTTAAATCATAAATGTTAAGCTAAATCGCGTAAGCTAAAAATTAGCGTTCAATGTAAACGGGTATCAAACAATTAAATGTTTACATCAAGCAAGGGTTAAGTAATTATTTTGAGAATAATTATTAACTTTGTTCATTTTATTTTTATCGGATACGTAAAGTGTATACGTTTCGCGATAAATTGCGTTTAGGCACTCCCGGAACCACCAAAACTTTTCTACGCTTCAACAAATACCCACATTTATACCCAATACATAAAAGTTACAAAAATATATCATGTATATCATATATATGCCGAATTTGTGGCAATTGATACAATGATATAAAGAAAATCTTCCATTTGGTCAAATGTACATCTCTTTCATTAATACCTAGCCCATGCCTTCTCATTAAACCACCATGCCTTGTCTCTTTGACTAAGACCAAGACCATAGACCATCCCTAAGACCTCACCATGTTCCCTTGACTAAGACTTGCACCATATATATACATGTATCTAGTAAGAGAAGTCATGCAAGCAAAACACTTAGCAAAAAAAAATCAAACTATACTCCCTTTTGTCTCTCTACATGCTACGGCAAGAATCAAAGACCAAACCAAATCCATATCAATTTTTCTACAACCCATACACTCCTATACACATCCATTCTAAGATATTCTAAGGTGATCCCAAGCATTGGCTAACCTTTTACAAGTAATAATCAAGAAAAGGAAGCTAGGGATTTTATTGAAGAAAACAAGGGTTTTCTTTGTGCAAGTTTGGATTTTAAGGCTAAACACGGGTTTAGTATTTGTTTATCATCATCTTCATACATCCTAAGGTCTTCTTGAACTCTTTATATTCTTGTAAACTTTCTTTGATATGCATATGTTATTTCTATTTAGTTTAATCACCATTTAGGATTTTATCATGAAAATGGAGTTTATAGTTGAAGTGATCACATGGATTACTTTTATATATGTTGTGTTATTACATATATCATGTTAAAAATGATGATAAAATATTGTATCATGTTGTTTTGGTGTAAACATGATTATGGGTTAATTAGGGTTTTTATGATCTCTTAATATGTTTTAAGTTAAAGAAATATATATGACAAGTTAATATTGATTATGAACTTATACACATGTTTTATGGTTAGTAATATGAAGTTATAAATGGATACCTAAGTATTTTACAATCTTAATTAAGCTTAAAAAGTCTAAAGTGGTAAAACATAAAAACTAGGTCAAAAATGGACTTATGAATGTTATGTAAACATTCTGTCCAAAAGTATTATAAAAATATACTTATTTTATGTTTTTATAAGATAATACATTTCACGACGATTCCGAAAAGGTAAGAAACTTGTTAAACGGATTAATAACGAAAAAGTTACGGTAAAAACAAGTTATACGCTATTAAACGGAGTCGTAAAAGAATTTTTATAAAAACATTTTATAAAAATTGTATAAACAGCAAGTGTTGATATTTTTAACAAATAATACATATTTTTAGGATTCCAAAATGATAAGAATCGTAATTTTTCAATTAATAACGAACGAGTTATGAAACTATTTTTATAAAACTATTTTTATAAAAGTTACGACAATTAATACTTTTATAAAAGTTACTATTCATGACAGAAAGTTATATTTTTGTAAACCTCATAAAATTATAGAAC
>BQNB010033869.1:0-51997 GCA_026074375.1 Tanacetum coccineum
TGATTCCTTATGAATCAAACTTATTCTAGTATATGAATTGATGAGTAGCTTTTGAAAAACCTTTCGATGTGCTCAATAACTAATTTTTGAGCACATTAACTGTGTATATCTTTCAAAACAAAAGTGTTTATGATGAAATTTGATTTTATGTTATAAAACCTTCGATGTGTCACAAAAACTCTTTTCTGAGTGACATGCGACTAATTTTCAAATCAATTTCTTGTTTAATCAGTGGGTTTTAATCTACTGGTTCACTCATTTCGTGCTTTGTCTACTTTGAGACGCTCTGGTTTGAGAACGGCTAGCGCAGCTGCGAAACCCTGTCAAGGAGATTCTTCGGAAGTCTACCTGATCACAGGCAGTATTTATACTGATTAACGGGGAACCGTGGTCCTTGCAACCTTATTCAACGAAAGTGAACAAAGACACTTTCGTGTGTTTATTACTAACGTATACTTGCAGGAATCCCGACGGTAGCAGCTGCTGGACAGAGACATGTCAATTCACAACCCCATGCTCACACTTCATATTTCTAATCAAAGACATCATGATAGCTGAAAGACCTACAACACAGCTTCCGTAACTCTGATGCTTGCTATCATGTTCCAGAAAGGTGTGAGCATGCCGGTCCGAAGGTCACAACATCACATGGAGGCAATACTTCACAACAAGGATGATTAAGAGATTTACTGTGGCTGATGATCTCAAAGAAAGCTCAAAGATCATACAAGTCAAAGGAACTATGCTCAAAGATCACTACTTGCCGTACAAAGATAGTACTTGAAGAATCAAAGACTACGAGCCAGAGTCAATGATCAACTCATAGAATGCTATAATTCAAATTGTAATTTCTGGGGTGACCTCCCTTAGGGGGAGATTGTTAGGTTTAAGAAAAAGACTCGGTCACCCCATGTATTTTCATGTTTAGCCTAGCTCGTAGTTTTGTTAGTAATAGTATGATTTATGGTGTTGGGCCGGGTCTTTACCCCCTGTAAGCCCACACCATAGCCCGTTTCATAGGCATTTTGTTAGACATATTTAAACCCTCTCCACACATAGAGAGGGTGTTGGAAGAAATCATTTCACACATACTCTTTAGTGTGTTTTACATATTCTCTCCATCCATCTCTCTCTCTCTCTAACTTTCTCTCTCTAGATATTATATGTGTGAATTCTAAGAACCAACAATTGGTATCAAGAGCCTCGGGTGGGTTTAGTGTTTTTGTTGTGGTGATTTTTTTAAGCTTATTGGATTCGACTTATTTGAGCTTATTAAACATTCAGCTAATTTCTTTCTTGATATCTTACTGTTTTAAAATCTTAAATCCTAGTTAAAGTTTTAAAAAAAAATTGGGCTTAATTTGGGCTTCACGTCATCTTTCCTGTTTTTGTTTTAGAGATTACGATTTCAATGTACAATAACCGTGACTCATAAGTCATATTTATAATTAAGGGTGTGTCTTTGTTATATCAACAGGAAACAAAAGTGTGTTTTGAAAACTTCCGACAAAAAAAAAATTATTTACCCTCTGAATCGAGTTTTTTTCTTCTTCTTTTTTTCTTTTTTCTCTTATCAGTTCAAACGTAGTAAGTCAACTTGAGATTCATGATGCAGGTGTGTCCACTGAAGATGCCAATCAGAAGTTTCTTAGGTCTTTACCTGCTTCTTGGTCCTAAGTATCCTTGATAATGAGGACCAAGCCAAGAGTAGATACTCTCAGCTTTGATGATCTCTATAATAATCTTAAACTCTTTGAGTCTGATGTTAAAGGCTCTACTGCATTATCTTCAAGCACACAGAATGTGGCGTTTGGTTTCTTCTGAAAGCTATAAGAATATAATAATGTTAGTATGCTTATGGTGTTTCTATTCTTCTGGCCTAACTACATAAGGAAGGATCTTCATCATTACACTGATAAATCAAGTACTCTTTCTTTGCTAATCATATTCAATGTGGTCCACAAATTAGATAATAGGATCTTCGAACAGATTGATGAGTTCGATTTAGAATAGATGGATTTTGAAATGGCCAAGTGGCCTAGATTTCACATGACGATGTGAAGAAAGAAGTTTTACAAGAATACCGGGAGAAAGGGAAAGTGCAGTTTGTTGCCAAGAATACTGTTGGCTTTGACATGACAAAGATAAGTGCTTCAATTGCCATAACACATGGCACTTTGCTAGAGAGTGTAGATCAAAAGGAAATCAATTGGTGAGCAGAAGGAGAGGGAGGGAACACTTGGGTATAAAGCAAAGGACAAATAGAGGAGACCTGGAAGAAAACAGGAGGAACCTAAAGCAGTTAAGTAGCTATTGATGGGGATGATGTTTGATTGATGGTCATGCAGGAAGAATGAGCAAGAGAACTTTGCTTTGATGGCTTACAGCAATTCAGGCTCAAACATATAAAGGTAACATCTTGTTCAAAAGAATGTGAGGAATCTTATGCTAAGCTTAAGAAATTATATGATGAACAAAGGGAACAACTTGGTGATGCTAGTATAGAAATTCAAGCCTATACTCAAGCTTTAAAAAAGGTAGAAGCTCAATTAGTTTGTCATCAACAAAATCAACTTGTTTATGAAGAAAAAATTAGGTTTATGAAAATTGATTTAGATGATAAAAACTAATGAGCTCACATATTCATAAGAACCTATAGCAGAAGCTAGAAAACAAAGGAAGAATTAAAAACTACTAAACTATTAAAAATTTCAAAGGTTCTTATTAAAGGTCTTAGTAAACTGCCTAAATAGTCAGATGAGTGCTAAGGACAAATCTGGCTTGGGTATGGAGATCAAATACATGAAGGTATTTTAAGTTATGAAAATGAAGTTCTTGAAAGTATATTTGATAGTAGGTCTAGTGATGTAGAAGATAGTCCTGTGTATGATAGATTTGCAAAAGTTGAAGGAATGCATGCAGTTTTCCCCCTCCGATGACAGGGAATCTACATGCCTCCTAAATCTGTTTTGGAATAGATGAGTCATTTTTACATATGGTCCCAAAACGTCTAATAACTAGTGACATATCTGCTGCTAATACAGTGAATTTTTTTTGTCTCTTGTGAATCAACTTATAGTGTAGAAACACTCGAATTGTGCCTTAAACCAGCTGTAAATGACCAAAGCTGTCAGTAACCTAAAGTTTATGGTCTGATGCTTCCTATAATTGAGAGTATGAGTCAGACAAGTGATGATGATATATGATTAAACCTTCAAAAGATCTAAGAAAAAAACCTAGTTTGATTTTGAAATACTTGTTAAGCATGTAAAAAACTACTAGGAAAAACTGTTTTAAAGAACAAAACATGTAGTCCAAGTCCTAAAGCTGACAAGAGAGACTGGAATGGTTTAATGTCAAAAAGCTAGGTTCTAGGAATGTTATGGTTTCACTAAAAAGGATGCTTTGTATGTGGTAACTTTTAGCATTCTTATTTGAGATTTTGACTTTCATGAGAAAAAGAATAGTAAACGGTTGAATTAAACAAAGAAGAAGGGTTTAGGGTATGGTCAAGGGGAGAATAGGACATGTATGGAACAATGTGAAGATTGAATCATCAAACAAGTTTGTTCCAAAAGCGTATAGTACTAACTAAAATGGCATATTTCAGTTAATAGCTAGGATAAAAATCTTTCTAGTCAAGGCAGAAGCAGCAACTAGTACTGTTAGGAAATTAATACGGCTCTAGAACCATTGTGAATGATGTTTAGACCAAGACTATTTTTAACAAAACTCATTCACTATTAGAAGGCATTTAATAGAACAACAACACCAAAAATGACGTTTTTAAATCAAAACGTTATACTGTGGAACAAAGCAGTTAGTGTTGTGGAGGGCATAGGGAAATGTGTTAAGACCTCAGCGGTTGTACATTGGCGATTCGAAGGCATTTTTGGAATTAATTCTCCAAATATAATAGTGGATCAAACCTAATAAAATATGTTAATTCTAAAGAGAATCCACTAGGCAGACCAAGTCAGCATATATGGCTTGGGTTCCCTAGAGAAACTTATTCTCTTATCTGATGTGCAGCGATGATCCACAAAAAAACTTTAAAGAACAAAGGAATCTGTTGATAGTGGATGTTCAGGCACATGACTAGGATAAAGCCTCCTTGTTTGAATATCAACGACTATAATGGTGGCCCTGTTGCTTTTGGAGGAAGTAAAGGTCAAGTAACTGGTAAAGGTAAAATAATAACTAGAAAGTTAGATTTTGAGGATGTGTACTTTGTGAAAGAACTAAAGCAATTTAATCTCTTTTCTGTGTCACAAATGTGTGACAAGAAGAACAAGGTTCTCTTCACTGACTCTGAATGTCTTGTGCTGTCTCCTGACTTTAAGTTGCCTGATGAAAATCAAGTATTACTTAGAGTCCCCAGACAAAACAATATGTATAGTTTCAACCTAGAGAACATTGTTCCTATGGAGGGTTTAGCTTGTTTGATTGCAAAGGCCACAGTTGATGAATCTAACAAATGGCATAGAAGGCTGGGTCATGTAAATTTTAAAAATTTAAACAAACTTGTAAAGGGAAACCTTGTAAGAGGTTTACCTTTAAAGATTTTTCAAAATGACCACACCTGTGTTGCTTGTCAGAAAGGAAAGCAACACAAGGCCTCCTGTAAGGCCAAAGTAGTGAGCTCTATTAGTCAGCCCTTACAGCTTTTACATATGGACTTATTTGGACCCACATCTGTAAGGAGCATAAACCATAAGACTTATTGCCTTGTTATCACTGATGATTTTAGCAGGTTTAGTTGGGTGTTCTTTTTAGATAACTGAAGGATAAAACTAAAGTGGTATCCTTAATGGACTTTATAAGACAATTGTGAACCAATTAAATCAAAAGGTTTAAAACTATTAGATGTGATAATGGTACAAAATTCAAGAACATGGACATTATTGAATTATGTGGGTCAAAAGGGATCAAGAGGGAATACAGTAATGCCAGAACTCTCATCAAATGGAGGTGTTTGTGAGGAGACAAGTCCCCATAGTGGATGGTTGCTAGAGACAATGCTAGAGATTCATTTTACTAACCACTTTTTGGGCTGTGAAAGCAGTTAGTATGCTTGCTATGTTCTTAATAGGGTTTTAGTGACCAAGCCTAAAAGACAAGACACCTTATGATTTATAATGGTTAAATACCATTCATAAGATATATAAGGACATTTTGGGAGCCATGTGACCATCTTGAATACCATTGACCATCTGGGCAAATTTGAAGGGAAGTCTGATGAAGGGTTTTAGTTGGGTATTCTTAAATAGCAAGGCTTTTAGGGTATACAATTTAGAAACAGAGAGTTGAAGAGACCTGAATATAAAATTTTAAGAAAATTAAACCTAATGTTGCAGGGACAAGGGACCTAATTGGCTGTTTGATCTTGATTATTTAACTGATTCCATGAACTATCAGCTTGTTACTGCAGAAAATAAAGCTAACAAAATTGCATGTCCAAAAAGAAGCTAATCATAGTGCAGGTACACAAGATAATATTGATGCAGGAAATTCTGAAATGGAAGCTGACCCTACTCAAGACTACTTTGTACTGCCAATATGTTGTTCTTATATTTTAACAGTCAAGAGCTCAGAAGCAAAGAATGAAGGTGAAAAGCCTAATAAGGATATTGGTTTAAATACAAACGAGGAGCCAGTAGATAAGGAGGATCAAGCCTTTTTGGAAGAACTTGAAAGGCTTAAAAGACAAAAAAGAGGCTAATGATGCAGCTGAAGCTCTTAGAAAGGAGTTTGCTCAAGAAGCTGAGGATTTGCTTCTTCAAGCAGGAGCTGCTAGAGCTACCAGTACTAACACAGTTAATATTGTTCGCACACTAGTTAGTACTGTCAGTTCTTCTGGTGGACCATCTTACCCTGATCTAACCAAGATGATTCTCAAATACCTGCTTTTGAGGATATTTATGACAATCCAAATGATGGTATTTTTACCAATGCATCTTATGATGATGAGGGTGCAGTGGCTGACCTTACTAATTTAGAAACCACTGTGAATGTTAGTCCTGTTCCCACTTCAAGGATACACTCTATTCATCATACAACTCAAATTCTTGGAGATCCAAAATCAGCAGTTCAAACAAGGAGCAAAGTGAATAAAAGTTCTGGAGCCTATGCTTTTGTAAGTTATATTTAAAAGCAGAGAAGAAATAATCACAAGGATTTCCAGCACTACTTGTTTGCTTGCTTCCTATCTCAAATTGAACCCAAGAAGATATCTGAAGCCCTTAAAGATGAAAGTTGGGTTGATGCTATGTAGGAAGAACTGTTGCAATTCAAGATTCAGAAGGTATGGATTCTTGTAGATTTGCCTTATGGGAAGAAGGCAATTGGGACTAAATGGGTCTACATGAATAAAAAGGATAAAAGACGTGTTATGGTTAGAAATAAGGCAAAGTTGGTTGCCCAGGGATATAGGCAAGAGGAAAGGATAGACTATGATGAGGTTTTTGCTCTTGTGGCTAGGATTAAAGCCATTAGGATCTTTTTGTCCTTTGCTTCTTATATGGGATTCATAGTTTATTAGATGGATGTGAAGAGTGCCTTCACGTATGGCACAATTGATGAGGAGGTGTATGTGTCTCAACCTCCAGGTTTTGTAGATCCTAAGTTACCTAAGAAGGTCTATAAGGTTGTGAAAGCTTTATATGGTTTATGTGGATGATATTATTTTCGGTTCTACAAAGAGGTCTTGGTGTGATGAATTTGAGGCATTGATGAATAGTAGATTTTAGATGAGTTCTATGGGAGAGCTCACCTTCTTTCTTGGATTACAAGTCAATCAGAAAGAAGATGGTATTTTCATAAGTCAGGATAAGTATGTTGCTGAGATCCTAAAGAAGTTTGATTTTATGAGTGTGAAGACTGCTTGTACTCCAATTGAGACTCATAAGCCACTGGTTAAGGATGAGGAAGCAACAGATGTGGATGTACATCTTTATAGGTCTATGATTGGGTCTTTAATGTATCTAACTGCTTCTAGACCAGATATTATGTTTGCTGTATGTGCTTGTAGCAGGTTCAAGTTACTCCCAAAACTTCACATCTCCATGCTGTGAAGAGGATCTTTATGTATCTCAAAGGCAAACCCAAATTAGGCCTTTGGTATCCTAGAGAGTCATCTTTTGACTTGGTAGCTTATTCAGACAGTGACTATGGTGGTGCTAACCTTGACAGGAAATCCACAACATGAGGTTGTCAATTACTTGGTCATAGGTTGATTTCGTAGCAATGCAAGAAGTAAACCAATTGTGGCTACTTCTACTACAGAGGCTGAATATGTTGCTGCTGCAAACTGCTATGGACAAGTCTTGTGGATACAGAACCAGATGCTGGACTATGGGTTTAACTTTATGAACACAAGGATTTATATTGACAATGAGAGCATAATATGCATTGTAAAGAATCTAGTATTTCACTCCAAAACAAAGCATATTAAGATTAGGCACCACTTCATTAGGGATGCTTATGAGAAGAAGCTTATCCAGGTGCTGAAGATTCACACTGATGACAATGTGGTTGATCTTTTAACTAAAGCTTTTAATGTTAGCAGGTTTAATTTCTTAATTGTTAATATTGGAATGATCAATCTATAGCTGCATTGGTTTAGGGGAGGCAAGATGGTATAGTTTGGAGTTGTACAGTTTGTAGTTGAATTTTTAGTTAGAAGATGGGTTATGGATGACATGATGACTTTTGAGGTCCATATGTTGCATGTTTATTGAAGACATAGTTAATACTGTTAGTATAACACATTTGTATATGTGGATTGGAATTGTCCCTAGATGCTTAATTTGAGAAGAGGAAATTGCTGGAAGCTTGGATGTTCTTTAAGTGTTGGTTTTTATCACCACACAACAAATGGTCATCAGTTCACCATGTCTAATAAACATCAAGAACTGGCTAGTCCAGAGCAAACGGCTTCTGGTAAAGACTTTTCAAATCCATTGATAGTTGATAGTTTACTCAAAACTATATGGTTATCAATGCACCATGTTATTGCAATGAAGCATTGGCTATTCCAGGGCAAACGACAACTGGTAAAGAATCATCAAATCCGTTGATGGCTGATAGTTTGCCAAAAACTATACAGTCCAATGATCTACCTCTCTTAAGAGGTTACACACTTGGAAGTAGGGAGGACAGTTTGAAACTAATGGAATTGATGGAATTTGTACAAAATTGTATGACTTGGTGAGCAAAAAGAATAGAGAGAAATTATGAGCTCAAAAACAAAAAGAGAGTTATGTGAAAAATAAAAAGAGTAAATTGGTGAGCAAAAAGAATTAAGAGATAATGTGTGAGCATAAAAATAGAAATAGAGAAAGTGAGATTGGTGATGGAAAAGCTCTTTGGAGAAATTTCAAGTTAATATTGGTCTCTTTAAGTTAGTACTGCTGGGTATTACTTAGTACTGCTGGGTATTGCTTAGTACTGCTAACCATCTTTTAGTACTGCGAGGCTTAAAGTTAGTACTGCTAGAAGACCGTTAGTACTGTTTGACCCACAACTAAATTTCCTTCCCAATTTCTAGCCATTGCTAAAATTCCGCCAACTGCCATGCTTATAGGCTATAGGGTTTGACTAATTAAAGATTTCTTGATCTTTCTATAAACTTAAAAGATTTCTTCAAGATAAGTACAAATCTTCTTCAGTTAGTGACACTTTAAACTCTTAGATACTCTCTCAAATATCAATTAACTCTACCAAACATCCATACTCTCTCTCACAAACATATCCCAAAATCTTAATCAACTTTCTATTCATCAAATGGCTACTTTGGAGTTTTGCGACAAGCACAACATGGTGACGTACTTGGAGAAACCAGAGGGAAGTACAGAGTTTCATTAGATCATTGATTTCCTAACTACTAGTCATATTCACTATGCCCTCATAAAGAATCCAACAATATATGCTTCATTTATCAAACAATTTTGGACAACAGCTACTGCTAGCACAAATGTTAATGGAGAAGTAGAACTAACTACTAGCATAGATGGACAAGCCAAGACCATCACTGAAGCATCTTTAAGAAGACATCTAAAGTTGGAGGATACTGGTGGAGTTACTTCTTTACCCAACATAGAGATATTTAAGCAACTTTCTCTCATGGGGTATGCAACTGATTATGATAAACTTACATTTCAAAAAGGTAAAATTTCACCACAATGGAGGTTTTTAATTCATACAATCCTCCACTACTTGAGTCCTAAAAAGACTTCTTGGGAGCAGTTTAGCAGTAATATAGCTACTGCTATTATCTGCCTGGCAACAAATAGAACTTTTAACTTCTCAAAATTCAACTTTGATGCTAAGTAACAAGCTAAGTGTGGATCAATAGTCAGAGATGGCAGATGAGCTTTGGATAAAGATCTATAATATAGCAAACAAACCAACGAAGTAAAGTGTTTGGAAGCATCCTTAGCAGAGTACATCAGAAGAAACTGGAGATTTAATGGTAAATCATAAGTTTAGGGGAGGATTGTTGGGATTTAGAGCTTCTACACTTAGTACTGCTAATAGTTAGTTAGTACTGCCAGTTATAGTTAGTACTGCTAGTTGTATACTAGTACTGTTAGTTAGTCATGAGGTATATTAGGAATATATAAGCATGATCACTTAACGCGTTTTGTAAGCTCATTAGGGTTTCCTTGGTGTATAAAAGGAGCCCTATGGCACTAGTTAGATATACAAGTTTAGAAATATTCATAGTTAGTAATTTGTAACCTAGCAGATTAATAGTAATCAAAGTTCTATTTTATTCATTGTTCTTCTTAGCAATATAAGTTAGTTTCTGCATAGCTTATATTGTTCATAGTCATTGTTTCTCTTGTAGTTAGTTTAGATCTATCCAGATTGGCTACCACCCTTAACAGGCTAGAAAGATCTATTCAGACTGGGATCTACATACAGGTACAAAAGCATGTGATAATGCAGGTAAAGCTAAAATGGAGATAATACTTGGCAAATAATACATACTGCTACCATTATCCATTCAAGATCCACCATTCTCTTCTAGTTCAAAGGTTTCTATTCAAACCATCAGGGGAAGAGGAAAAGAAGGATGCTAAAGATCCAGGGAATGAAGATAGTGAGGTTCCAAGTATAAAGGAGGCAAGAGTTAATCAAGAAAATGATGCTAGTGTTAACAACACTAACACTATTAATATTGTTAGTCCAACTATTAATACTGCTGGCATAGAGGATAATGCTATTGATGAAAATATAGTCTATGGATGTGATGATGATCTAAATATGCCTGAATTGGAAGAAATTTTCTATTCAGATAATGATGAAGATGTTGGTGCAGAGGCTGACATAAACAATTTAGATACATATATCCTTGTCAGTCCTATTCCAACTACCAAAATTCACAAGGATCATCCAGTTGAACAAATCATTGGAGACATATATTTAGCACCTCAAACCAAAAGGATGACAAAGAGTGTGACTGAACAAGCTATGTTTAGTTCAGTGCAGCAGAGGACCAACCATAAAGACTTTCAGAATTGTCTGTTTGCATGTTTCTTATCACAAGAAGAGCCCAAGAAGGTAATTTAAGCATTAAAATATCCAAGCTAGATAGAAGCTATGCAAGAGGAGCTTCTGTAGTTCAAGTTACAATAGGTTTGGACCTTGGTGGATTTACCTAATTGCAAAAGGGCCATTGGTACTAAATGGGTGTACAGAAACAAGAAAGATGAAAGAGGCATTGTGATTAAGAATAAAGCAAGATTCATTGAACAAGGATACACACAAGAAGAAGGAATTAATTATGATGAGGTTTTTGCTCCTGTTGCTAGAATTAAAGAAATTAGGCTATTCTTAGCCTATGCCTCATTTAAAGACTTTGTGGTATATCAGATGGATGTCAAGAGTGCTTTTATGTATGGAAAGATTGAAGAGGAAGTCTATGTTTGTCAACCACCAGGATTTGAAGATCCAAACTTCCCTGACAGAGTATACAAAGTAAAAAAGGCACTTTATGGATTGCATCAAGCCCTTAGAGCTTGGTATGAAACCTTTCAACTTATTTGTTGGACAATGGGTTTCAGAGAGGAAAGATAGAAAAGAATTTATTTATCAAAAGAGACAAAGGTGATATTCTGTTAGTTCAAGTATATGTAGATGATATCATTTTTGGCTCTACAAAGAAGTCATTATGCATTGATTTTGAGAAAATGATGCATAAGAAGTTTCAAATGAGTTCTATGGGTGAACTCACATTCTTCCTAGGACTGAAAGTGAAGCAAAAGGAAGATGGGATTTTTATAAGCCAACACAAGTATGTGACTGGGATTTAGAAGAAATTTGGCTTTAGTGATGTCAAGACAGCAAGCACACCCATAGAAACCCATAAGCCTTTACTTAAAGATGCAGATGGTGAAGATGTAGATGAACACTTGTATAGATCCATGATTGGATCATTGATGTATCTAACTTCTTCAAGGCATGATATTATATTTGCAGTATGTGCTTGTGCAAGATTCCAAGTCAATCCTAAAAGTTCACATCTTTGTGCTGTGAAAAGGATCTTTAGATACTTAAAAGGTCAACCTAAATTGGGCCTTTGGTATCCCAAGGATTTACCTTTTGATTTGGTGGCATATACAGATAGTGACTATGCAGGAGCAAGTTTAGATAGGAAATCCATAACAGGTGGTTGTCAGTTCCTAGGGTGTAGATTGATCATGGCAATGGAAGAAGCAGACTGTGGTTGCTAATTCAACAACTAAAGTTGAGTATATAGCTGCTTCAAATCGTTGTGGACAGGTGCTTTAGATTCAAAATCAATTACTGGATTATGGATATAACTTTATGCAGACTAAGATTCATATTTTGATATTGAGAGTACTATTTGCATAGTGAAGAACCCTATTTTCCACTCAAAGAAAAAGCATATTGAGATTAGGCATCACTTTATCAGAGATTCCAATTAGAAGAAGCTTATTCAGATGATAAAGATTCACATAGATCAGAATGATGCAGATTTTCTCATAAAAGCATTTGATGTTAGCAGATTTAAATATCTGATTGCAAGTATTGGAATGCTTAACCTCTAAAGTATTAATTAAAAGGAGGCTAATTATGTTCTTATGCAGCGGATTATACACAAATGATGATTGAAAAGGAATGAAAAAGCTGCTAAGGATGGAAATTTGAGTTAGTGCTGGTAACTTCAAGTTTCTGCTGTTAGGTATAATTAGTGCTGCTAGTTATACTTAATACTGCTAAGTTAATACTGTTACTTATACTTAATATTGTTAAGTATAATTAATACTGTGAGAATTGAGAGAAATAAAAAATAGACAGAGAGAATTGTAAGCAAAAAGAATTGAGAGAAATAAAAAACAGACAGAGAGAATTGTGAGTAAAAAGAAATGAGAGAAATCAAAAATAGAAAGAGAGATGTGTGAAACAAAAATAGAGAGAGTGACTTTGTGAGATAAAAGAATTGAGAGAATTGGTGAGAATGAAAAACAGAAAGAAAGTTGTGTGATATAAAAACAAATAGAGTGAATTGGTTAGAAAAAGAATTTAGAGATATAGTGAGAATAAAAACAAAAAGAGAGCTGTGTGATATAAAAACAGATAGAGTGAATTGGTGAGAAAAAGAATTGAGAGACATAGTGAGAATAAAAACAGAAATAGAGCTTGTGAGAATCAAAATTGATGATGGAAATGCTTTTTGTAACGAAATTGGAGTTAATGCTGCTAGGCATACACTTACTACTACCAGTGTTAGTTAATGCTGTTAGGCATAAACTTACTACTGGTAGTTAAGTTAATGCTGCCAGACATAACTTACTACTGCTGGGTCAGTTAATCCAGTTAGGTTTAACTTAGTACTGCTAGTTCAAGTTAATGCTGTTGAGGGTGATTTCATAAATACTTCCATTGAGGGTTTCATTCAATCACTTAATCGATTTGAATCTTTGTTATAACCTCTAATCATAAACCCTAACTTAATTTCATTGTTAATCATCAAAACCCAACATCAATAGCTGCCCTAAAGTTAGCTAGTTCACACAACATGGTCGTATTCTTAGATAAACCCACTGAAAGTGATGGATTCGAGCAAATTGTGGATTTTTTGAACGCACATCCTATCAAATACGTGTTAACAGTTAATCCCACAATCTAGACTTCATGTATTGAGCAATTCTGGACTATTGCAATGGTGAAAACTATTAATGAAGAAGTGCAGATTCAAGCCTTAGTGGATAAGAAGAAGGTGACCATCACTGAGAAAAGTATAAGAAGTGATCTTTAATTAGAAGATGCTGAAGGTACTAAATGTCTACCAAATGCTACAATTTTTGAACAGCTGACACTCATGAGGTATGAAAATCTTACACAAAAGCTTACATTCTATAAAGCTTTCTTTTCACCTCAATGGAAATTTCTTATCCATATAATTCTGCAATGCCTTAGTGCTAAGACTACTGCTTGGAACGAATTTAGTAGCACTATGGCCTCAGCTGTCATCTGTCTTGCCAGAAACCAAAAATTCAACTTTTCCAAATACATTTTGATAATATGGTGAAGAACTTGGAAGGTGGGGTTAAATTTCTAATGTATCTAAGGTTTGTGCAAGTGTTCTTGAATAAACAAGTTGAAGGAATGGCCAAACATAAAAAGATTTATGTTACACCTTATCACAATAAGAAGGTCTTTGCTAACATAAAGAGGCAGGGATAAGACTTTTCTAGTAGGGACACACCTATATTTCAAACTATGATGGTTCAAGCTCAAGAAGAGGGTGAAGGTTCTGTAATGCCTACTGTTCCCTAACACACACCCACCATTAATCAACCATCATCATCACAACCTTAAAAGAAGCAAAAGCATAGGAAGTCCAAGAAACAAAACACTAAGGTTTCTCAACCTAGTGATTCTACAGAGCCTGTAGCAGATGAGGCTCCCAATGATGAAAATGTAACTACACATTCTAATGATCCACTACTCAGTGGTGAGGATAGACTAAAACTAGATGAATTGATGGAACTTTGTACCAACTTGTCATAAAGAGTTCTTGACTTGGAGAACACAAAGACCTCTCAAGCTGCAGAGATTACTAAATTAAAAGAGAGGGTCAAGAAGCTAGAGAGGGGAAATAAGTCAAGAACTCCAGGCTTAAAAGGTTAAAAAAGGTTGGTAGAACTGCAAGAATAGAATCCTCTGAAGATGAAGGTTTGGGTGATCAGGAGGATGCATCCAAACAAGGGAGGAAAATTGCAGAGAAAGAGGTTGATATGGATGAAAAGGATGTTAGTACTGCTGATCCAGTTACTACTACTGGTGAAGTAGTTAGTACTGCTAATGTTGTAGTTAGTACTACTGAAGTTACTACTGACACTACTATAACAACTGTTGATGAATTGACTCTGGCTCAGGCCTTAATAAAAATCAAAGCAGCTAAACCCAAGGTTGTTATAACTGCTACTATAACAACTACAACTGTTGTTACAATACCCAAGGATAGAGGGGTTGTAGTTCAAGAGCCAAGTAAATTTACAATAACAACATCACCTTCTCAACTTCCATAGGCTAAAGACAAAGGTAAGGCAAAAATGGTTGAGCCTAAAAAACCTTTAAAGAAGAAAGATCAGATTATGTTTGATAAGGAGGTTGCTCAAAAACTTCAAGCTCAATTAGATGCTGAATTGGAAGAAGAAGAGAAGCTTGCAAGACAAAGAGAAGAAGATGCAAACATTGCTGAATGGGATAATGTTCAAGCTATGATGGATGCAGATTATGAGCTAGCTGCAAGATTACAAGCACAAGATCAGGAAGAGTTGACCATTGAAGAAAGGTCAAAGATGTTTGTGGAACTTATGGAAAAAAGGAAGAAGCATTTTGCAAGACTTAGAGCAAAAGAGCAGAGAAGAAAACCACCAACTAAAGCTTAAAAGAGAAATACAATATCTACTTATCTGAAAAACATGGCTGGATACAAGCACAATCAATTGAAGACCAAAAGCTTTGATGATATTCAGATGTTATTTAATAAAGCCATGACAAGGGTAAAAACATTTATAGAGATGGATACAGAGTTGGTGAAAGGCAGTGAGACAAGAACAGAAGGAAGTTCTAAAAGAGCAGGAGAAGAACTTGAATCAGAAAATTTAAAGAAGCAGAAGTTAGATGAGAATGTAGAAGTTGAAGTAGATGATGAACAAGAAGAAGCAAAGATAAAAAAACATATGGAGATAGTTCCTGGTAATGAGGTAGCAATTTATGCTATACCTCTAGCCACTAAGCCTCCAATCATTGTTGACTGGAAAATCATCAAAGAAGGAAAGATAGGATACTTTCAAATCATAAGAGCTGATTGAAGTTCAAAGAGGTACTCATCAATGATTTGGATGCTTTAGAATATTGACATAGAAGACTTGGAAACTCTCTGGAAGTTGGTTAAAGCTAAGCATGGGTTAACAAGGCCAAAAGAGGAATATAAAAGAGTGTTATAGGGTGATCTGAAAGTGATGTTTGAACCTGATGTAGAAAGTGAAGTATAAAGGAATCTACAAGGACACAAAGTGACAGTTTAGAAGCTATTTTCTTCAAGTGGAGTACATTTTGTAAGGTTTCAAAATCTGCATATCTTTATGCCAGTAGAAAAGAGATATCCACTTACACCTGCAACAATCACAGAAATGCTCAACAAAAAGCTTCAAGCTGACAATTGGAATGAAATATGTTATCAGCTTCTTAAGCTCATGACAAAACAGTTCAAGAATCCTGGAAGTGTTTGAATGTATCCTCCTAGTGAAGATAAAGCTTTTAATTAAGAAACTTGAAGATTCAAAAGATGAACATCAAGTTTAGGGGAGGATTGTTGGGATTAAAAGACATCATGATGATCTTGGAGTTAATACTGCTAAGGTTAGAGTTACTACTGCTAAGCATAACTTAGTGCTGTTAGTGATATTAGTGAAAAATATGCTAAGTAGTTAGTACTGCTAGTGTAATTTAGTACTGCTGATGAAGAATGAAGAAAATATTTTAAGTAGTTACTACTGCTTGTACATAGTTAGTGCTGCTGGTATAAAATTTAATGCTGCTGGTTACAACTGCTGAAAGGTTACAACTGCTAGAAGAGTTTCTACTGTTAGAATGATAAAGACAAGAGAAAGGATAAAGATGAAGATTGTTTATCAAGATTACTTATGGGATAAGTATGAGATATTTTTGTAAAATATACGTATAAGTTATTTGTTTAGAAGATCATGATAACTTAGGAAAATATTGTAAGCCTGTTAGGACTCCTTAGTGTATAAAAGGAGGGCCTAGGGTATAGAGTTCGATGTACCAAAATCATATATTTAGATATCTAGAAAAGTGCTATTCGTAGCATCAAGGTTTTGTAAACCCTAACACTATTAAGAGTGATCGTATTATATTGAGGCTGAAAGTTTGGTAAACTATTTTGTTATTGACCTTGTTCATTACTGTTTCATTATAATTCTTCTTAGTATCATTGACTAGATTCCGCATAGTCTTTGATATTCACAATTAAAGTTTATACTATAGTTGTGTTAGATTTATCTTGCATAACTAAACCTTACATAAGCTAAGGAATTCAAGATCCATTATATTAGGATCAACAGATTACTTTCAAAGTGCTTTGTCAGTCTTTGCAGATAGAACCAATGGTGACTTTGTTTAGGGTTTTCCAAATGTTATGCAAACAGGGTGACTAGTTTTCGTTTGCCAAGCGCCGCGCTGATTCTCCAGTGTATATTGATGATAACTGATCTTGCATGAAGCTCTGGAAGAGTGGGTTCTTTTTAATTGATCAGAGGGCTATTCCAGATTCTATGGTTTAGAGACATCCGAATGCGGTCATTGATGATCCAAGGCCCACCGCTGGTTCTTTTAGTATGGTTGATGTGCTTCGATTGAGCGCACATGTCATAAAGCTGAGGGATATGCCTAAGGGGGTGTTAGTTTTATCTGGGTTGAGACGTGTTTGGAAGAGCCTTGTCTATGATCTATTACTTCAAGGTGCCAATGAAAATGGTATGGGGGCGGGTTTTAATTGTGTTTTGTTGCATCTTTATCTTTTGTTTCTTGCATTCATTGTTGTTTTCCTTTTTTGCAGTTATGGGTATTTATGATTTTCTTTGTCTTCCTGAGTAGACTGGTTCTGAGGTTTAGGAGGAGCCTCATCATGATATCAGGCCGACCCTTCAGAGGCTTCCTTTTTACTGTACTCCCCCTGCTCTTACCAATACTATTATTCCAGATCTTACTCCAGCGGATCTTACTGTGGGTACCCCTAGTACTAAGATTCTTGCTAAGGCTGAAGATTCTAAGAAGCAAAAGGCCTTTACTTTTGGTGCCACCTCAAGCCATGTTTCTAAGCACACTAGGTCTACCCTGGCTTAATCGCCCAGTAGTACTACTCGCCCTAGTCTGTTTGTGGGTGATGATGATGACGATGCCTATGTTGAGATTCTGTTGGTTACTCCCCTTCGTTTTGCTGCTGTGATCCCTTCTTTAGGAAACTAGGATGGGAGCTCTACTGCTCCTGCTGCTGAAGGTCCTAACACCTGAGGTAATTGCTTTTGATTTCTAATTTGCTTTCTTCCTTGTCTTCCTTCTTTGTCTTATTGTGCCTTTATTTTTCAGATTCTCTGGGCAAGGGCATTATGGCCAATGATTCTGCTGCACCATCCTTTGGTGTGAGCCAACCGAGACCATCCTTCGGTCCTGCTCCTTCATTTAGGGATGCCTCTAGAGATGCCATTCATGCGGAATTCTTCCCTTTTCTGTCAGTCCTTGTTATGCTGGGAATTACGAGTTTACTCGCGAGGAGTGGGATGCTCCGTACCGGCCTACTTTTAGAAATCTGACTAAGGAAGTCTTTAAGGATCCTGTTGTTTGTAAAACTGTAGTGGACCACTTTCCCATACCGAGAAATATGGTCTAGGTTGAAAGTTTATCTGATGATCAAGTAACTGTAAAGATGAGTATGCTACATTGTATGATGATGTCGTATGGTGGTGAGCTTCTTGCTCGCTATCGTAGGTTGAATCAGTCTCATCATGAGTATGTGTTATCAACGGACTCTGGGCTGAAGGATTATGAAGAGAAGGTTACTAGCTTAACTGGGTTGGAACTTCAAGTGTGTACCTTGAAGAAGCAGGTTTTCGGGCTTAACGACAAACTTTCTTCCTCTGATGCTTCATTTTCAATGCCCAAGGCAAAGGGAAAGGAGAGGAAGAAGAAGATCAAGTCTCTCACTAAAACTCTAGATAACTTGCATGCTGAGGTGGCTCATCTTTCTGCTGACTTGAACCGAGCTACTATTTTAGAGGATGAAAAGGACGAGGAGATCCTTCATTTGAAGGCCATTGCTCTGGAGTTTTCATCCTTCTTCCGGGGCCAATTCTAGGGTTTGGTCCAAACATTTCTTGCTTCTGATGAGTTTAGTAGAGTTTAGGGTGAACTTCTTTCTTTGGTTGCCAGTGCTGGGTTTAAGCGCGGGTTGAGTATGCATCGTACTAAGGATGAGTTTGTTGCTGTGTTGAAGAAGATGGCTAATTTCATGCCTGGTGCATAGGATAGGCTTGCTGAAGCCTCCCCCTTGTTGTTCAAAGTGATTATGCCTTTCTACACAAGATTTCTAAGCATGTTACCGAACCTCTATCGGTTATCTTTCAGCTTGAGTGATGAGGTATTGTTTCCCCCGAAACATCAGAAGGATAAATCTGGCTTAGATGCTTTTGCCAAACTAACAAAAGATAAACTAAACAAACACTCTAGAGATGCTGACTTGTCGAAGAACAAGTCAGGTTCGGAGTCACCACCAGAATTCCAGAGAAGCTGGTATGTCGAAGGACATGTCAGGTTCGAAGTTATTAGCTTCATCCTTGCGCAGCGGTACCTAAAGGCAATCCGATAAAGGTTCGCGAAGGACCATACTTGGTATGACACATGGCTGACAGTTTGTACCAAGAGAGAGCCCTACCGTTTTGTCTTGTAGTGAATCCCAAATAGTATAACGGGAGGGTTCATTTCCCTAAGATGGAACACACAACACCTACTCTGGAGCATACTTTATATTCTCCGCATTTATCTCACAATCACCATACTTACTCTTACGTCGGAGTTGATCTCGGATTCACACCCCAAGGCAAGCTAACGGTGTTCTTTCTTATTTTCAGCTAGGAGACGAGGGACTAAGCTCTTGAGGGAACAGGCTGAACTAAATATTTATCACCGCTAAGGTCACTTTTACCAAGCCCAAGCAGCCCACGTAGATTTACCTCAACATTTGGCGCCTTCTGTGGGACTCAGCATCCCAATCTACCCAGAAGAAGAAAATCGAAGAAGTCATGGTTGACTTGCAACCTATGGAGGAGAAATTTTAAGGAGCAGGAACGAAAACCTATGGGGGACCCACCGAACCAGTCTTACAAAAGCAAAAAACCCATTCTCCTTCTCCGGCCTTCATCAAAGAAAACATTGATGTATTAAGAACCATGATCAAGGAACATGACCAGCAAGCCAAGATGAAAGCTACACCAAGAAAACTTGCCTATGCCAATTCTGACAAAGAAGCTCCAGCCAAGTCGCTAGCTAGAAGATTTTTTGGTCGATTCTCTCTCGAATCTTCCAGCACATCTAACACCCACAGACAAACTCACTCTGCCAGTAAAAGTCAAAGGACTCCCTACAAGAACAAAGAACCAACACACTTAAGAAGGTCAAGAAGGCTGGAAGACCGGAGCATAACCAAGGAGAAAGCAAGGAGGGAAAGGTCCAAATACAGAAGAAAAAGGTCCAGACACCAAGAGACAAGCTCAAACTTCGAACATGAGGAAGGTTCAGAAGATGCTTATGAAGACATGAATTCACCCTACAAAAGCCCTAAACCGACTCCTTTTACCTAAAGAATCACTCGTTTCAAATATCATAAGAGGGCAAAACTCCCTCAGAACATCAGAGTATACGAAGGAAATAAGGATCCGAAGGATCATTTAGGTATCTTCTCAGCGGCAGCCGAGCAAGAGGAATGGCTGATGCCCATTTGGTGCAAAATGTTTCGTCAAACCCTAGGGGGAGCGGCACAAAATTGGTTTGACGACCTGGACCCTAAAAGTGTGGATAGTTTTGAGGAACTAAGCCAGAAGTTCTTGGAATAATTTTCATAATAAAAGAGATATGCTAAAGACCCAAAAAAATTCACGGCATCAAGAGGAGACAGAATGAGGGCTTACAAGCTTTCATGGACCGGTTCAAATCTAAAAGCTCACACATAAAGGGAGTTCCTTTGATCCTACGTATATCAGCTTTTATGCATGGTCATGGTCATCCGGAACTTGCCAAGATGCTCAATGACAAAATACCCAAGACGGTGGATGAAATGTTCAAAAGAGCCAGGGCCTTCATTAGGGGAGAAGTGGCCGTTGGGTCAGCAGAAATGGTCCGTCCTTCTCAAGGGGAAAAATGGTATGTTCATCCGGCATGGACCGGAGTACCCAAAAAAGCTAAGAATAGAGGCGGCCTAAGAGAAGCGCGAAGGAACATGGGGGTATACACTCCTTATCCCCGAAAAGATACTTTCACCTCACTTATCAAGACTTCAAAAGAGATCCTTGCCATGGAAAGTGTGAGCTTCCCAGAATGGCCGCCTTTGATCAGAACCCCTGAAAAAAAAAACTTAAATAAATTCTGTGACTACCACGGGGATAGAGGTCACAACACTAACGACTATTATCTGCTAAAAAAGAAAATAGAGGAAGCCATGGCCTTAGGGAAGTTGACTCATCTAGTGAAGGACATCCGTTAGAACAACCAGTGGAATGGGAATTAAGGAAAGAACGGCGTAAAGGTCATAAACATGATAAGGGAGGAAGGAAGTCACACGAGGCCTTTTGAAGAAGGAAGGTCCGGTCTAATGAATGAACTCCCCTTCCCGATGAACCCCTAGAGTCAATTGACGGATGAACCCATCATACTAGAAGGAATAATAGAAGGAGATCAAGTCCAAAGGATCCTTGTGGACGGTGGAAGTTTGTCAGAAATCATGTACGAACACTTCTTCAAAAACCTCAATGTCAACATCCGGTCAAGACTCAGAAGGTGCAGGACTCTGATGATTGGGTTTTCAAAAGAAACATATCATCCCTTGGGAGTAATAGATCTTCGATTAACTATGGGAAAGGAAGGGGAAGAGCTGGCAGCTTTAATGGGGTATCCATACAAATGCTTCCTACAACTTTCGAAGGATTACATCCAAATAAGAATGGCAGAGGATAATGAAGAGAAGACTAGGTTTCATACGGAGGAAGGAGTATGCTGTTTCACCCATATGCTGAAAGAATTAAAAAATTCAGCACCTACACTTCAAAGGATGATGGATAAGGTCTTAGCCGATCAAAGAGGGTGAAACGTGGAAATATACTCGGAAGAAATAGTAATAAAAAGTAAAAATGAGCTGGACCTAGTTCAAGACATGGAAGAAACACTAAGAAAGTTAAAAAGAGTAAACATCAAGATTGATTTGGTTACATCCTCGTTCGGAGCAAAAGAAGGAAGGTTTCTCAGCTGCATGGTAACAAAGGAAGGAGTGAAAGCAGACCCAGAAAAAATACAAGCAATCATCCTAGGACCCTCCCCAAGAAGTCCAAATCAAATACAAAGCTTATTCTAGCAACTAATAGCCATTAGCAAGTTCATCCCAAAGCTGGCGGAGCTTAAGTACCCATACGTAAGGCCCGAATGAGGTTGGAGACTGATTCGTTGACGGTATATATATAAAATATATAAGAATCAAATCAATGATAAAAAGATTCCGGAAGAGATATTCCCGGGTCGTATGTCCCAACGAGGCTGCAATTGAAATTTATCCTGGTTTGATGAGAAATTGAATGATGGAAACACTGATATAATTACAACTAAAATTAATTAAATAAAATCTAATTTATTCTACGGGAAACAAATATAGGAAATAGGGATCTTAAAAACTACGGGAAACAAAATTAGTTATAGGGAAATCCTAAAATTAAATCTAAATTAAATACGGGGAACAGAATAAGGTATCGGGAACCCTAAATACTAAAAATTAAGAAAATAAATGCTAAATTAAATTAAAAATCAAAATTAAATTCTAATTAACTTAACTTGAAAAATAAAGAAAACTAGAACTAAAACGGAGGTCGTTTGAATGTAAAACAAATATGCTACACCCCAACAGAAAAGATGGTACAAACACTAATTCACACGACAAGACCCTTGAGGGAAATCTTTAGAAAACATAAGGTTAAGGTGGTAACCGATGAACCAATGGAGGAAATTCTAAAACTTTCTGGAAAAGAAGGACGATTAGCAAAATTGGTCGCCGAGATACGGACATATGACATCTCGTACATCCTAAGAAAGGAGGCGGAAGGACCAGTAGTGAAGAAGTTCTTTGGTCAAGGAGAACAAGTACAGGAAACACTAGATGAGAATGAAGGGGAACGTTAAACCTAAACAAAGAGATTCAGGCAAAAATCAACCCTAACACCAAGGGCCTGGAGGTTATACTTGGGCAAAGAAACAATCGAAGAAGGTTTAGGCATGGGGATAATCCTAGTTAGTCCCGAGGAAAGGATACATTCGTATGTCATTCGCTTGAAATTTAACACATCCGATCACCCCATTGATTGTGAAGCACTGTTGGCAGGGCTAGCCGTCTTTGTAAGCAAAGGTATAGAAGACTTGCATGTCTTCATAGATTCACAAAGATTGGTTGCTCAGATAAAAGGAAACCATACGCCAGCAACAGAACAAGAGAAGAAGTATAAAAAAGAAATTATGGATGCAACAGCCTCATTCTACAGGTTTCGGATCATACACCTTCCAAAAAATTTGAACTCCAAAGCAGAGGTGTTAACAGGATTGGCAACCATAAAGTTGGAATTACTCAATCAGGAAGTATCTGTGGGTATCAAAACAAGACCATCGGTGGAAGAGACAAGCAGCAGCAAGAAGGGAAAAGCAACGAGCAATGTACCAAGTCCAAAACCAAACTATAATTGGGAAGTTAGTGGGAGCAATTGAGGGAACTTGTAATCATAACATATATCTAATAGCATTATGTAACCTATCAGAGGTAGCCATTTTCAAAGTGCTAGCTCACCTTGGAGGGCCCTTCTATTTCTATATCTAAGTATTTGATTTTTACCTTAGCATGATAAACTCAAATTCTATTAGACAAATAACAATGATGCAAACACAAAGCATGGTAAGCTCCGGATGGCTCACTACCTCCGGATAGCGATAAAGAAACACACTTACCCCATAAAAATGAAACACATATGGTAAGGCTAAGTTAAACACGAAAACTTTAGCATAAGTCTGAAGGAGGAGACACAATGATCCCCCCTTCCGAGAAAACAACTCTGATGATCAACAATATCATGGAGAGAACATGTAACAATTAATAGGAAAGGAAATACGAGCAACATGTAATGTGTATGAACATAGCTAATAAACATTTGCTCCGGTATATGAGTTAGTCCAGACATAATCGTCTGGATCATACATAAAACATATAACAGGAGCAAACATAAGGCATATTGGGGCATAAACCAATGCTAAAGTGCTAGATACGAACGTATAAACATTACAAACAAGCAATGAGAAACAAATTGGCATACTAAAGAGTGGATTATTTTACAAAAGTACTTAGTACAAGCCGAACAAAGCTGGCAATGCTGAACGAATGTAGTCGGCAGTTACATAAAAAAGAAAGCAAAACAATACTTAATGACCTAGTAACTAGGCAAGTTCAAAAGTTAGGCGTGATAGTGTGATATCTGCTCCGAAAAGTAATATTTAGCCCATTGAACCTACGAAGGCTTGACCAGCTATGCTACATGTCCCAAGGGGGAAGCCATTCGGCTTAGGGCGAGTGGCATGACTCAGGATCCGCTAGATGGACAACCACACATCTATAATCAGTTTGCCCCAAGCTCAGAGCAACAAGTGTTCTCTGGCATACCACAGGCCCCTCCCCTAATAGAAAATAGACCTACCAAAAAAAGGAGAAAGAAAAAACTAAGTCTAAACCCTAGAGGGGTTAGCAGTAGCCTCTTCACCAGTAGCAGAAGAGGGATCCAAACCATCACCTTTCTCATGATTAGAAAGGGAAACCATAACATCATTAGGGCCGGAGGAAACACATCCCGACATTAAATACCCTGCACAAAAGCATGCCCGAACTTAACAATAGCGGTGTCATCAGTCATCTTTGGGTCCGACCTGTCAACCTCAGCATTTAACATCTCCTCATTATGCTCAAAAGCAATAGCGGAAGCAGTAAAATTAACATTAGTAGACAACTCTAAGGATTTGGAAGCAGGTGTCACAGTCGACTCCTTAGTGGGATGAGAAACACGAACCTCCTTCGAAGCGGGGATGTTGGCCGAACGAACTAATTTTTTAGGCTCAAGCTGAAGGATAACCGATAAAGGTTCAGTAGCATGCTTGGAGATCTTTTTTAGAAAGGCATAATTAGTTTGAGCAACAAGGGCAGACATGAAATTAGACATCTTCTTTAACACAGTAGCAAACTCATCCTTAGTTTGATGCATACTTAATCCACGCTCAAACCCAACACTGGCAGCTAAAGGAAAAAGTTTACCTTGAACTCTGCTAAACCCATCAGAAGCAAGAAACTTCCGGACCAAGTCCTGGAATTGACCATGGAAAAAGGAAGAAAACTCCAGAGGAGTAGTCTTTAACCGAAGGATTTCCTCATCCTTTTCAGCCTCAAGAACGATAGCTTGATTAAGAGCAGCGGAGAGACGAGCCACCTCAGAGTGCAAGTTATCCACACTTTTAGTAAGAGACTTGATCTTTTTCTTCCTCTCTTTCCCCTTTGCCTTGGACTTTGTGAAAGAGGCAATGGGGGAAGAAAGTTTGTCGTTAAGACCGAAAACTTGCTTCTTCAAGGCAGATATTTGAAGTTTCAACCCAGTCAAGCTAGCAACCTTCTCCTCATAACCATTCAGCCTAGAATTGATTAATAACACATATTCATAATGAGATTGATTCAACCTACGATAGCGAGCAATAAGCTCACCACCATGCGACATCATCAGACAATGCAGCACACTCATCTTTGCAGTCAACTGATCATCGAACAAACTCTTAACTCGGACCATTTCCCCTGAGGTGGGAAACTGATCAAAAATAGTCTTGCAAACAGCAGGATCCTTAAAAACCTCCTTTGTTAGAACCCAAAAAGTAGGCCAATATGGAGCATCCCACTAATCTCGAGTAAACTCACAATTCCCAGCAACACCGTCTACAGGATAAGTGGCATAGTAAGGACTAGCAGAAAAGGGGAAGAAGTCCGTATGAATAGCATCACCAAAAACATTCCTAAATGACGGAGCAGGTCCGGAGGACGGTCTCGATCGGCTCGTACTAGCAGACGGTGTAGCAACATCATCAACCATAACGCCCTTACCTCGAGAATCTGCAAAATAAAAACACAATAAGACAAAGAAAGAATACAAGGAAAGAAACAAGTCAGAAATCAAAAATAATTACCTTAGGGGTTAGAACCTTCGATAGTGGGAGCAACAGAACTCCCACCCTAGTTTCCTGAAGAAGGGATCAAAGTAGCAGAACGAAGAGGAGTAACAAACGGAATCTCAACACAAGCATCATCATCATCACTTTCATCATCATCACCCACAAACAAACTAGGGCTAGTAGTGCTACCAGATGATTGAGCCAAGGCAGACCTAGTGCGCTTAGCAACATGGCTCAAAGTGGCTCCAGAAGTAGAGGACTTTCGCTTTTGAGAAGCTTCAGCCTTAGCAACAATCTTGGAACTAGGGGTACCAACGGCAAGATCCTTTAGAGTAGGCTAGGGAATAATAGCATCGGCCACAGCAGGAGGAGTGCAGTAAAAGGGAAGCCTTTAAAGAGTCAGCCTAACATCAAGATGGGGCTCCTCCTGGACCTCAGTACCAGTCCACTCAGGAAGGCAGAGAAAATCATGAATGCCCATAACTGCAAAAAGAAAAACAACAATAAATGAAAGAAAAAGAGGCCAAGGACATAACACAAAACAGTTAAAACCCACCCCCGTACCATTTCCATCGGCACCCCGAAGCACCAGATCACAAACACGGCTCTTCCAAACACGACTCAATCCAGATAAAACTAACACACCCTCAGGCATATCCCTTAGCTTTATAACATGTGCACTCAAATGGCGCACATCAGCCATATTAAAAGAACCAGTAGAAGGCCTTGGATCGTCAATAGCCGCATTCAAATGTCTCCAAACCATAGCATCCAAAATAGCCTGTCGATTAATAAAAAAGAACCCACTCTTCCAATGCTTCATGCAAGAACAATTATCATCAATGCATACTAGAGAAGGAGCACGATGCTTGGTAAACGAAAACCAATCACCTTGTTTGCACAAAGTCTGGAAAACCCTAAACAAGGTCACCGTTGGCTTTATCTGCAAAGACCGACACAACACCTCAAAGGTAATGACCTTATTAAGACCTAGAGGATCCAACTGAGAGAAGTGGACCTTGTAATGTTTGATAAGGGCCAGAAGGAACGATGAAAAAGGAATTCAAACACCAGAAAAATCAAACATTGGATGATAAATACCAATAGCATCGTTCGGAAGCTCGGACATCACAAAGTCTTCTAAGGGTAGCAGAAGGTGAAGATTACGAGGTATCTTATATTTGATGATTAGATCGTTTAGAACATCAGGGGTGAGTCAAGAATGATATAGATCCATATCTTTTTTAGCTATAATTGAAAAATTAAGAGGGAAAGAAAAAGGTACCTAGGAAAGGGAAGAATCCAGAACAAAGTAAGCATTGGCAGAAAACAAAAACGACAGCTCTGGAAATAATGTGTTTTTTACTATAGCAAGGGTAAAGCGAAAAGTAAAAAGGAGGCTGCTATTTATAGGGAAAGAAGGAAAAGACATAACGATTAGGAAGTTATCACATGACACGTTGCAAAGAAAACGTTGGGACAAAAACAAGCCACATTTGCAAAAGTACGACATTAATGACGCAAAACACATTTAAGTCTAGCACAGACAAGCTAGCTTGGCAGATACTAGACTGGGGGGACATGATGAGGTATAGTCTCCCCCAGAACATCCAAAAGAGAAATATGGCTTAGATGCTTCTGCCAAACTAACATGGGCTAAACTAAACAAACGCTCCAGAGATGCTGACTTGTCAAAGGACAAGTCAGGTCCGGAGTCACCACTAGAATTTCAAAGAAGCTGGTATGTTGAAGGACATGTCAAGTCTAGAGTTATTAGCTTCGTCCTAGCACAACAGTACCTAAGGGCAATCCGAAAAAGGTACAGTCCTCGCGAAGGACCACAGTCCTTTGTATCACACATGGCTGATAGTTTGTAACAAGAGAGAGCCCCACGATTATGTCTTGTAGTGAATCCCAAATAATAAAAAGGGAGGGTTCATTTCCCTAAGACAAAACATACAACACCTACTCGGGACCATACTTTATATTCTCCACCTTTATCTTACAATTACCATACTTACTCTTACACCGGAGTTGGTCCCGGATTCACACCTCGGGGCGAGCTAACGGTGTTCATTCTTATTTTTAGCTAGGATACGAGGGACTAAGCTCTAAAGGAAACAGGCTAAAATCAATATTTATCACCGCTATGGTTACTTTTACCAAGCCTAAGCAGCCCACGTAAATTTACCTCAACATTAAGCCTAAAAAATTAGCTCGTCCGGCCAACGTCCCTACTTCAAGGGATGCTTGTGTTTCTCCTCCTATTACAAAGGATTCGACTGTAACACCTGCTTCTAAATCCTTAGAGTTGTCTACTAATGTTGCCCCTGCTCCCTCTACTGTTACTTTAGAGCAAAATGAGGAGTAGGTGAATGCTATAGTTGATGGGCCGGATGCTGAGATGACTAATGGTGCTACCCATTCTAAGTCTGGAGGTGTTTTTGTGCAGGGTACTTCTCATGTTTCGGATAATGTTGTTGAAGTGACCGTGGTAGGGTCAGAGTGTGTTTCCTTCGGCCTTATCGATGTTGTTGTGGCCCTTTCTGCTGGTGAGAAAGATGATGGTTCCTTTCCCTCTTCTGTTGTTGATGAAAAGGCTGCTGCTAACCCTTCTGGGGTTTATACTTAGTTTTTCCTTTCCCCTAATCACTTTTTTTTGTAAGTCCATTTTTTGTCAAGGGAGGGGCGCGTGGTATGCTAGAGAACACTTGATGCTCCAAGCTTGGGGTAAACTGATTGTAGATGTGTGGTTGTCCATCCAGCGGATCCTGAGTCATGCCACCTGCCCTAAGCTGAATGACTTCCCCCCTGGGACCTTTAGTATAGCTGGTCAAGCCTCCGTAGGTTTAATGAGGCTAAATATTACTTTCCGAAGCAAAGGTCGTATTGTCATGCCTGTCCCTTGAACTTGCTTGGTTACTAGCTTGTTAAGTTATGTTTTTAATTTCCTTTTTATGTAACTACCGACTGCGTTCGGTTAATTGTATAGCCGGCTTTATTCAGCTTGTAATAGGTACTTTCTAATATAATTTCCCTTTTAATATAATTTGTTCTTTGGTACGCTGATGTGTTTCCCATAGCTTGTTTATGATGTTTATATGTTTGTATCTAGCACTTTAGCATTGGTTTATGCCCTAAACACCTTATGTTTGCTCCTATCATATGTTTTTATATGATCTGAGCGATCACATCTGGACCAATTCACATACTGGAGCAAATGTTTATTAGCTATGTTCGTACACATTACAGGGTACTTGTATTTCCTTCTTCATTAGTTGGCACATGTTCTCTCCACGATGTTGTTGTTCATCGGAGTTGCTTATTTGGAAGGTGGGGATTATTGTGTCTCCTCCTTCGGCCCTATGCTAAATTTTTTGTGTTTTAACTTAGCCTTCCCATATGTGTTTCTTATCTATGGGGTAAGTGTGTTCCTTTATCGTTATCCGGAGGTAGCAAGACATCCGGAGCTTACCATGCATTGTGTTTACATCATTGTTACTTATCTAATAGAATTTAAATTTATCATTTTAAGGTAAAAAACAAATACTTAGATATGAAAATAGAAGGGCCCTCTAAGGTAAGCTAACATTTTGAAAATGGCTACCTCGGATGGGTTACATAATGCTACTTATATATGTGTTATGATTACAAGTTCATTTAGTTGCTCCTACTAGTTTTCCAATTGTAGTTTCACTTTGCACCTAGTACATTGCTTGCTACTTTTCTCTTCTTGTTGCTGCTTGTCTCCTCTACCGATGGTCTTATTTTGATACCTGCCGATACTTCCTGATTGAGAAATTCCAACTTTATGGTTGCCAACCCTGTTAACACTTCTTCTTTGGAGTTCAAAATTTTTGGATGATGTGTGATCCAAAACCTGTAGAATAGGGATGTGACATCCATAATTTCTTTCTTATACTTCCTTTCTTGTTCCATTGCTGGCATATGGTTTCCTTTTGTCTAAGCAACTAACTTTGGTGAATCCATTAAGACATGCAAGTCTTTCATACATTTGCTTATAGAGGCAGCTAGCCCTGCCAATAGTGCCTCACAATCAATGGCATAATCAGATGTGTTAAATTTCAAGCGAATGACATACGAATGCATCTTTTCATCAGAACTAACTAGGATTATCCCCACATTCGATCCTTCTTTGATTGTTTCTTTACCCAGGTATAACCTCCAGGCCCTTGGTGTTGGGGTTGATTTTGCATAAAGCTTCTTGCTTAGGTTGAACGTTCCCCCTTCATTTACATCTGGTGTTTCTTGTACTTGTTCTCCTTGACAAAAGAACTTTTTCACTACTGATCCTTTGACCTCCTTTATTTGCATGTATGAGATGCCATATGTCCGTACTTCGGTAGCCCATTTTGCCAATCGTCCTTCTCTTCCAGAGAGCTTTAGTATTTCCTCCATTGGTCCATCGGTTACCACCTTAACCTTATGTTTTCTAAAGATTGCTCTCAGGGATCTTGTTGTGTGAATTAGTGCTTGTACCATCTTTTCTGTTGGGGTGTAGCATATCTCCAATCATTGTAGCGGTCGGCTCACATAGGAGATATGTATTTGGATTCCTTCCCTATCTACCAGTAGTACAGAACTTGTCATCTCATTTCTTTGCCGTAGACATAGCATCAGAATTTCTCCTTCCTTTGGAATAGCCAGTGTTTGTAATTTGTTCAATTTCCTTTTTATCCTTTAGAGGGCTTCTTCGGCTTTGTTCGTCCAGCCAGATCCTTCTGCTGTCTCGAACCTCATTCAGACCTCACAAATGGGGTACTTTAGCTCCGCAAGTTTTGGGATAAATTTGCTAATGGCTGTCAGTTGTAAGAACAAACTTGGTATTTGATTTGGACTTTTTGGGGTGGGGCTTAGGATGATTGCCTGCACTTTTTTTGGGTCTATTCTTACTCCTTCCTTTGTTACCATATGGCCAAGAAACCTTCCTTCCTTCACTCTGAACAAGGACATGATCAGATCAATCTTGATGTTCACTTTTTTCAACTTTCTTAGTATACTTCCAAGTATACTTCCACGTTTCGCCTACTTTGATCGGCCAAGACCTTTTCCATCATTCTCTGAAGTGTTGATGCTAGCTTTTTAATTCTTTTAGCATGTAGGTGAAACATTATACTTCTTCTTCCATATAAAACCTAGTTTTTTCTTTGTTATCCTTTGCCATTCTTATTTGGTTGTGTTCCTTTAGGAGTCATAGAAAACATTTGTACGGGTTTCCCATTAACCATGCTAGCCCTTCCCCTTCCTCTAGAAAGGGGTACATGTCCTTGGCATAGACTTTGTTAAGGCTAGAGTAATCCACTTGCACCTTCCAGGTTCCATTTGCTAGATTATCAGGTATCGTATTGGCAACCCATACGAGGTATTAAACCTTTCTGGTCATCCCTTCCTTTAGCCATCGAAACACCTTTTCTTTCAATACCAGTCTTTCATCTGGTGTCATGGGTCATCTCTTATGGACCACTGGCTCGGCGAGGGGGTATATCTTTAGTTGATGCTCCATGACGAATCGCGGAATGGCTGTTCTTTCTAATCCGGTGCAAGCGAATACCTCTATGTTTTCTTGTAGAACGTCTGTTAATAACTGTTTGTAATTAGCCGTCAACATAGTCCCCGTTGTTACGTATTGGTTCAGAACGTCTGTTAAATGCCGGTTTGTAATCGTTATCAACTGTCCTCCATTGTTACATACTGGTTCAAACGTTCCATGGTTGATGGTGAATACTCCTCGTGTTTTTCCACTGTCCCTTGTTTTTTCAAGCAGCACCGGACCGGAGTTAGGCCCTCGGCTAGAGCTGCTTTTTGTTCTTAGTATTACTTGTTCTTTTATCCTGTACATTTGCTCTTTACTTTGACGCCACTATACCTCCTTTCATGAACCTTGCACCCTTTCCAGGTGTCTGCATTCCCATGGAGCCTCTCTACTAGTTTCCATTGTTACGATTCCTTGGTTAGTGAGGAATTTGATCATAGAATGGATGGTAGAACCTACCGCTCTGAGGCTTCTCATTCCAGTCCTTCCTATTATGACTTTGTACGGCGAGCGGCATTTTATTATTGCAAATTCCATTAGCACAGTTTTGCTTCTTCCTGCCTTTCCCATAGTTACTCAAAGATCTATTATTCTTAGAGGATGATATGTTTCTCTTGAAAACCCTACTATCGTAGCTCTACATCTTCTGAGTCTTGACCGGATGTTAACATTAAGGCTTTTAAAGTAATGTTTATGCATGATCTCTAACAAACTCCCACCGTCAACAAGAATCCTTCGGACCTGATTACCTTCAATTACTCCTTCCAATATGATGGGTTCATCTGTCAGTTGATTCCGAGGGATCGTTGGGAAGGTGAGTTCATCTGTTAGACCAGACCTTTCTTCCTCAAAAGGCCACTTACAACTTCCTCCTTCTCTTATCATGTTTATGACCTTTACATTGTTCCTTCTTTGACTCCTGCCTCGCTGATTATTCTGGCGGATGTCCTTCACCAGGTGAGTCAACTTCCCTAAGGCCACAACTTCCTCTATTTACTTTTTTAACTGATAGCAGTCGTTGGTGTTGTGACCACTGTCCCCGTGGTAGTCACAAAATTTATTTAAGTTTTGTTTTTTAGGGGTACCAATTAAAGGTGGCGGTTTTTGGAAGCTCACACTTTCCATGGCCAAGATCTCTTTTGAGGTCTTAATAAGTGGGGTGAAAGTATTTTTTAGGGATAAGAAGTATTTATCCTAATGTTTCTACGTGTTTCTTTTGGGCTACCTCTATTTCTAGCTTTTTCGGGTCCACCAGATGAACATACCCTTTGTCCCCTTGAGAGGGACGGACCATTTCTGCTGAACATGTGGCCACTTCTCCTCTAATGAAGGCTCTAACTCTTTCGAACATTTCGTCCACCGTCTTTGGTATTTTGTCATTGAGCTTTTTGGCAAGTTTCGGATGACCATGACCATGCATAAAAGCTAAGATACGTAGAACCGGAGGAACTCCCTTTATGTGTGAACTTTTAGATTTTAACCGATCCATGAAAGCTTGCAACCCTTTATTCTGTCTTCTCTTGATGCCGTAAATCTCTGTAGGGTCTTTGTCATATCTCTTTTGTTGTGAAAATTCTTCCTAAAACTTTTGACTTAGTTCGTCGAAACTGTCCACACTCTTATGGTACAAATCATCTAACTAGTTTCGTAACACTCCACCTAGGGTTTGGCAAAACATTTTGCACCAAACGGGCATCGGCTATTCTTATTGTTCGGCCTCCCTGAGAAGATCCCTAAATGGTCCTCCGGATCTTTGTTTCCCTCATATACCCTGATGTTCTGAGGGAGCTTTGCCCTTCGATGATATTTGAAACGAGTGATTCTTTAGGTAAAAGGTGTGGGTTTAGGCCTTTTGTAGGGTGAATTCAGGTCTTCATATGCGTCCACAAAACCTTCTTCCTGTTCAGAGTCTGAGCTTATCTCTTGGTGTTCAGACCTTTTCCTTCTGGACTTGGACCTTTCCCTTCTTGCTTTCTCCTTGGTTATGCTCCGGTCTTCTAGCCTTCTTGACCTTCTTAAGTGTGTTGGTTCTTTATTTTTGGAGGCAGTCCTTTGATTTTTACTGGCAGAGCGAGTTTGTTTGTGAGTGTCAGATGTGCCAGAAGATTCAAGAGAGAATCGATCAGAAAAATCTCTTGCTAGCAACCTGGCCGGAGCTTGTTTGTCCGAGTCGGCATAGGCAAGTCTTCTTGGCATAGCTTTTATCTTGGCTTGCTGGTCATGTTCTTTGATCATGGTTCTTAATACATCAATCTTTTCTTTGATGAAGGCCGAAGAAGGGGAAGGGGTTTTATGCGCTTGTAAGACTGGTTTGGTGGGTCCCGCATGGGTTTCCATTCCCACGTCCTTTGTTTTCGCTTCCTGAATTTCCTCCTCCATATGTTGCGAGTCAACCATGCCTTCTTTGGTTTTCTTGTTTGGGTAGATTGGGATACTAGGTCCCATGGATGACCTAAATGTTGAGGTAAATTTACGTTGGCTACTCGGGCTTGGTAAAAATGACCTCAGCGGTGATGAATATTGAGTTCATCTTGGTTCCTCTGGAGCTTAATCCTTCGTCTCCAAGCTAAAAATAAGAAAGAACACCGTTAGCTTGCCCCGAGGTGTGAATCTGGGACCAACTCCGGTGTAAGAGTAATTACCGTTATATGAGATAAATGCGGAGAATAGAAAGTGTGGTCCGGAGTAGGTGTTGTGTGTATCGTTCTGGGAAATGACCTCTCCCTTTATACTATTTGGGATTCGCTACAAGACATAACTGTGGGGCTCTCTCTTGGTACGATCTGTTAGCTATATGTCATTCCAAGGATTGTGGTCCTTCACAAGGACTGTACCTTTGTTGGATTATTCTTTGATACTGTTGCATTAGGACGGAGCTAATAACTCCGAACCTGATATGTCCTTCGACACACTAGCTTCTCCAGAGTTCTAATGGTGACTCTGGACCTGACGTATCCTTCGACAAGTCAACTTCTCTAGAGTATTTAATTAGTTTTAGCCCATGCTATTTTTATAGGAGTATCTAAGCTATATTTCTTCTTCGGATGTTTCGGCGGAGAATATACCTCATCAATGAGTATTGCTTGAAAGATGTAGTTAAATGTTTGTGTCAAAGTTTTAGATGATTCAGGCAAAATATACATGTTGTTTATTAATGGAGCGAAATATGCATGTTTTTATGTGTCAGGTGATTTATGCATGAATTTTTATAAAGCAGCCAAAATATGTTAGGAGATTTATGCACATTCTTATAAATACAGGCGATTTATGCAATGTCTAAACCAGACGATTTATGCACACTAATAAAACCAGGCGGTTTATGTGTGGTCAAAAATTCAAGTGATTTATGCATGGTAACGAATTCAGGCGATTTAAGCATGATAACAGATTCAGGCGATTTATGCAAGTACCTTAAATCAGGTAATTTATGTATAGTATTAAAACAAGCAAAATATGCTCTATTTTTATCATATTGACTATTTGACCTTTGATCAATGCCATGTTACTGTCTGCTTGACTTTAATGGTTCATTGATCAGTCTGTGATAACCTTTAGTGGTTCATTGATCAGTTTGTGGTTCATTGACTTTAGTTGTTCTTGGAGATAGATTTGTGTTTTGAGAGGAAGTGATGGATGATAACCTTTTTAAATCTGGGATAGGGCATCCTGATGATAAAGCACATGATGATAAATATGTGCAAGATGATGGTGAGAAGCATGATGATGCTAATAAAGAGATGAATGATGGTGGGAATTAAAAGTCTTCATACTTAGTACTGCCAAGCCAAGAGTTAGTACTGCTCAAGGTACAACTGCTAGTACTAACTTAAGACTGCTGAAGGACTTAAGACTGCTGGATGAAGATTAAGACTGCTAAAGTGATAAAGACGTGTCAAGTGATTTGTATTGACTTATTCAGTGTATATCTTATAAAGTTAGAAAGATACGTATAAGATTAGAATTATAGAAGATTTGTAGTTATCTCGTAAAGGACTCCTTAGTGTATAAAAGGAGATCCTAGGTTATGGTTTTTGATATACGTTTTGATATATAGCTTCAAGGTTGTAAACCCTAGTACTACACAAAGTACTCGTATTATTGATAATAATAATATTGGAGCTTTTCAGTAATATCATTATTCATACAGTTTACTGTTTCATTAATATTATTTTAAGTATTAAAGATTAGATTCTGCATACTCTTTAGTATTTATAAAGTTTCTACCATAATTGTTTTGGATTTATCCAAAGTAACTTAACCTTTACAAGCTAAGGAATCGATCTTAAGTTGGGATCAACAAGTGGTATCAGAGCTTGTGTTCTGAAACTTTGATCTAGAAGAAAATAACAAGAAGAACCCTTTACTCACAAGGAAGAGATGGATCTACAAACTGTTCAAACCACTACTACTGCAAAGTTGCCCATTCTCAAACAAGGTGAATATGATATGTGGAGGCTAAGGATTGAGCAATACTTTCAAGTACAAGACTATGCTCTATGGGATGTCATAGAGAATGGAAACTCATTCAAACCAGCAGCTCAAACAACAACAAATGCTGATGGTACCTCAACTTCACTAATACCAGGTCCTGTAACTACTGAAGAAAAGGCTCAAAAGAAGAATGATGTGAAGGCAAGAAGTATGTTACTGATGGCACTTCCTAATGAACATCTAATGACATTTAATCAGTACAAGGATGCTAAGACTTTGTTTGCTGCTATACAAACAAGATTTGGTGGTAATGAAGCCACAAAGAAGACTCAGAAGACTCTTCTGAAGCAAATGTATGAGAACTTTAGTGCTCCAAGCACAGAGTCTCTTGACTCTATTTTTAATAGGCTTCAGAAGATTGTAAGTCAGCTGGCTATCTTGGGTGAAAATATTTCACAAGAAGATCTCAATTTGAAATTTTTGAGAAGTCTGCCTTCTGAGTGGAATACTCATGTTGTGGTCTGGAGGAATAAACCTGATCTAGACACAATGAGCTTTGATGATCTCTACAACAATTTCAAGATTGTTGAACAAGAGGTTAAAGGAACTGCAAGCTCAAGCTCAAGCTCAAGTTCTCAGAATATGGCTTTTGTGTCATCCCCTAGCAGTACTAATGAAGTTAATACTGCTTATGGAGTTAGTACTGCTAACACTCAAGTTAGCCCTGCTAGCACTCAAGTTAGCACTGCTAGTACTCAAGTTAGTACTGCTAACTTAAGTGATGACACTGTTTATGCATTTTTGGCTAGTCAACCAAACGGGTCTCAACTTGTATATGAGGACCTTAAACAAATCCATGAAGATGACATAGAAGAGATAGATTTGAAGTGGCAGTTAGCATTGCTGAGCATGAGGACAAGAAGGTTTTTCCAGAAAACTGGTAGAAAGATCACTATCAATGGGAGTGACACAGCTGGATATGACAAGTCCAAGGTGGAGTGTTTCAACTGCCACAAGATGGGACACTTTGCAAGGGAATGCAGAGGACCTAGGAACCAAGATAGCAGAAACAGGAATCAAGACAGCTCTAGAAGGACTGTAAATGTGGAAGAAACTTCTTCCAAAGCCATGGTGGCTATTGATGGAGCTGGTTTTGACTGGAGCTATATGGCAGATGAAGAAGTCCCTACAAACATGGCTCTTATGGCTTTTTCAGACTCTGAGGTACATAATGACAAAACTTGTTCAAAAACCTGTCTAAAAAGCTTTAAAACTCTTAAAACTCAACTTGATGATTTAAGAATAGAGTTTAACAAATTTGAGTTCAATTTAGCTACTTATAAAAGAGGGTTAGCATCTGTAGAAGAGCAACTTGTCTTTTACAAAAAGAATGAGGTTATTTTTTGTGAGCAACTTGCTGTTCTTAAAAGAGATATCTCATATAAAGACTCAGAAATTAGTATGCTTAAAAGTGAGTTAGAAAAGCTTAAGCAAGAAAAAGAAAGCAATCAACTTAAAATTGAAAATTTTGATAATGCTTCTAAGAGTCTAGACAAATTAATAGGGAGTCAGATACCTGACAAAAGTAGAAAGGGTGTGGGGTTTGTAAGCTATAATGTTGTTCCACCTCCCCCTACAGGGTTATTTTCACCCCTAAATCTTGATTTGTCCTACTCTGGTCTAGAGGGGTTCCAACAGCCTAAGTTTTAAGGCTATGGACCTAAGTCTAGTAAGAGTGTTAGTGAAGATATTTATAATGAGGTTAGGGAATCTCATGATGCCCTATTGGTTGAGGAGTTGGTGTCAGATGATAAGTTAGAGAAGAAAATTGTTTTTCTTACTGTTGCTAAGATGGAATTTGTTAGACCTAAACAACAAGAAAAACCAGTTAGGAAACCAGTTAAGTATGCTAAAATGTATAAGTCACAAAGTCCTAGGAGAAATCAAAGAAACTGGAATAATCAGAAGTCCCAACAGCTAGGAAGTGACTTTGTGATGTATAATAAAGCTTGTTTTGTCTGTGAAAGTTTTGACCATGTGTAGGCTGACTGCAATTACCATCAAAGGGAAAGGGTGGTATCTGGGAATAATTATACAAGGATGAATTACAATTATTCTGCTAAAAAGGCTCACCCTAGTGCTCACAGGAACATGGTTCCAAGAGGAGTTTTAATGAAAACTGGCCTACGATCACTTAATACTGCTAGGCCTGTTAATGCTGCTCATCCCAAAACTACAATTTATAGTGCTAGACCAATGTCACATTTTTCTAAATCAAGACAATCAACCGTAAAGCGGCCCTATCAAATAAGAACAACATTAACTAACAAAATTTTTAGCCAGAAGGTTAATACTGCTAAGGGAAAATTTTATACTGCTAGGCCAAAAGTAGTTAATACTGCTAGGCTAAATTCAGCAGTAGTTAATGCTGTGAGGGCAAATCAAGTTAATGTTGTTAAGGCCTCAGCATGTGGGGTTTAGAGACCTACCAAACTTAATAGTGCATCAATTACTTTGAAGAGACATAATTATGTTGATGCACGAGGTAGATCCAAGTCAGTGATGGCTTGGGTCCCTAAAGGAAACTAATTTTCCTTATTTTTATGTGCAGGGTCATCCACAAAAAGAATATCAATGCTATGTTGACAATAGATGCTCAAGGCATATGACAGGGAACATGTCTTATCTCTTAGACTTTAAGGAATTTGATGGAGGATATGTTACCTTTGGGGGAGGAGCCAAAGGAGGGAAAATTACTAGTAAAGGAACTCTTAAAATTAGTAAGCTTGATTTTGAGGATGTGTACTTTGTCAAGGAGTTATAGTTTAACCTCTTTAGTGTTTCACAAATATGTGACAAAAAGAACAGTGTTTTTTTTACTGACACTGGATGTTTTGTTCTGTCTCCTGACTTTAAGTTAGCTGATGAAAGTCAGGTTTTACTTAAAGTTCCTAGAAAGAACAATATGTACAGTGTTGATATAAAGAATATTGTTCCTAAAGAGAGTTTAACTTGTCTTGCTATAAAGGCCACACTTGATGAATCAATGCTATGGCATATGAGGCTAGGTCATGTAAATTTTAAAACTATTAATAAACTTGTTAAGGAAAATCTTACAAGAGGTTTACCTACAAAACGTTTTGAAATTGACCAATCTTATGTTGTTTGCCTTAAGGGAAAGCAACACAAAGCCTCTTGTAAGTCTAAGATTCAGAACTCTATTACTCAGCTTTTATTCATGTTGCATATGGACTTGTTTGGTCCAACTTTTGTGAGCAGCTTAATGAATAAGAAATATTATCTTGTTGTCACTGATGATTATAGCAGATTTACTTGGGTTTTCTTTTTAGCATCTAAGGATGAGACTAGTGGCATTCTTAAGAGATTTATAACTGAGATAGAAAATCTAGTTGATAAGAAAGTAAAGATTATCAGATGTGATAATGAAACAGAGTTCAAAAATAGAGTTATGAGTGAGTTTTGTGAAGAGAAAGGCATTAAGAAGGAATTTAGTACAGCTAGAACTCCTTAGCAAAACGGTGTTGCTAAAAGGAGAAATAAGACACTAATTGAGGCTGCTAGAACTATGTTAGCTGACTCTAAGTTACCTACTACATTTTAGGCTGAAGCAGTTAATACTGCTTGCTATGTGTAGAATAGGGTATTAGTAGTTAAGCCTCATAACAAGACCCCATATGAACTATTTAGAGGTAGAACACATGCTCTAAGCTTCATGAGATGGAAAGTCTGATGAAGTCTGATGAAGGATTCTTTGTTGGATACTCAATGAATAGTAAGGCTTTTAGGGTATACAACATTAGAACTAGGAAAGTAGAAGAAAACTTGCATATTAGGTTCTTGGAGGATAAGCCTATTATTGCAGGTGATGGACCAAAGTGGCTGTTTGATATTGATGTTCTAACAAAATCAATGAATTATGTGCCAGTTGTTGCAGGTACAAACTCTAATGATCTTGCAGGTACAGAAGAAAGTATTGGTGCATGTCATTCTAGCAAGGAGACAGGATCTAGCCAAGACTACATTTTAATGCCACTGTGGAAAGATGGTTTACTATTTGATTCTTCTTCAAATAATGCTAGTAATGATGAACCATAACCTTCTAGTGATGCTGAAAAGAAGGATGATGAAGGTGTAAATAAAGAAAGTGGTTTTGATGATCAAGAGAGACCTAAAAATAGTACTCAAGATGTTAATACTGCTGGGCCAAGTATTAATACTGCCAGTACAAATGTTAATACTGGTAGTCTAAATATTAATATTGTTAGTCCAACAGTTACTACTGCTCTACTTGAAGCCACACATGTTGATTTCTTTGGTGATGAAACAGAAGTGGATATGAGCAACATTACTACCACATATCTAGTTCCTTCTACTCTAAATATAAGAATCCATAAAGATCATTCACTTGATCATGTGATTGGTGATGTACAGTCTGGTGTACAGACAAGGAGAATGACAAAGACTACAAATGAACAAGGGTTTATTAGTGCTGTTTATGAAGGGAAAACTCATGAAGACCTTCATACTTGTCTGTTTGCTTGTTTCCTATCCCAGGAAGAGCCCAAAAAGGTAATCCAAGCATTAAAAGATCCAAGCTGGATAGAAGCTATGCAAGAAGAGCTTCTGCAGTTCAAGTTACAACAGGTTTGGACCTTGGTGGATTTACCACATGGCAAAAGAGCCATTGGTACTAAATGGGTGTACAGGAACAAGAAAGATGAAAGAGGTATTGTGATTAGAAACAAGGCAAGGCTGGTTGCACAGGGTTACACTCAAGAAGAGGGAATAGATTATGATGAGGTTTTTGCTCCAGTTGCTAGGATTGAAGCAATTAGGCTGTTCTTAGCCTATGCCTCATTCAAAGACTTTGTAGTATACCAGATGGATGTGAAGAGTGCATTTCTGTATGGCAAGATTGAAGAGGAAGTTTATGTCTGTCAACCTCCAGGGTTTGAAGATCCAGAGTTCCCTGACAGAGTTTATAAGGTAGAAAAGGCATTATATGGTCTACATCAAGCTCCTAGAGCTTGGTATGAGACTTTATCTACCTATTTATTGGACAATGGATTTCAGAGAGGTCAGATAGATAAGACTTTGTTCATTAAAAGAGTCAAAAGTGATATTCTACTAGTTCAAGTATATGTTGATGATATCATTTTTGGATCTACTAAAAAGGAGTTATGCACTGAGTTTGAGAAATTGATGCACAAGAAGTTCCAGATGAGTTCTATGGGTGAGCTCACTTTCTTCTTAGGACTACAAGTGACACAGAAAGATGATGGGATTTTCATCAGTCAAGATAAGTATGTGGATGAAATTTTGAAGAAGTTTGGTTTTTCAACTGTAAAGACACTAAGTACACCTATGGAGACTTCAAAGCCTTTGATGAATGATGAAAATGCTAAAGATGTTGATGTTCACTTATATAGATCAATGATTGGCTCATTGATGTATTTAACATCTTCAAGGCCTGATATAATGTTTGTTGTATGTGCTTGTGCAAGATTCCAAGTCACACCTAAAGTTTCACATCTTCATGCTGTGAAAAAAATCTTTAGATACTTGAAAGGACAACCCAAATTGGGCCTTTGGTATCCTAAGGACTCACTATTTGATTTGGAAGCTTATACTGATAGTGACTATGCTGGTGCAAGTTTAGATAAGAAATCCACAACATGAGGTTGTCAATTTCTTGGAAGCAGATTGATTTCATGGCAATGCAAGAAGCAAACTGTAGTTGCCAACTCTACTACTGAAGCAGAATATATGGCTGCTGCTAGTTGCTGTAGACAAGTACTCTGGATTCAAAATCAAATGCTGGATTATGGATACAATTTCATGAATACCAAGATTTTCATTGACAATGAAAGCACCATCTGCATAGTTAAGAATCCAATGTTTCACTCAAAGACTAAGCACATTGAGATTAGACATCATTTTATTAGTGATTCCAATGAGAAAAAGCTTATTCAGATGATTAAATAGATAATCAATGATCTCAAATAATGTAGTAAGAAAATCAAGCATTAATAAAGATAGTCAAGTAACGCTTAAGTAGTGGAAATCAATAAGTTTTCTGAATAAAACGAGCATGTATTCTCACCCCGAAAACAGTTTATGAAAATCATTGAAAGAGAAAAAGGTGAGGTTATGAACTCACTGAGAAGCAAGGAGATTAGAGGTAGATGAATCTTTGGATGAGAGAAACGTACGCCTAAGCACCACCTAAAAGGTGTGATGCGTCTTAGTATAATAAAAGAAGTCAATACGTAAAAATAAACACATGATCATAAGATATGTTTCCGAGATATGCATGGCATTGCATTATATCTTAACTGAAGTATTTTTATCCCCAAATTGGTATACAACCTACACTTATACTACATTAAGTGTCTACTAAGTCTCGCTTAGCGATTCTTATCTTATTACTATGTGGCCACACTTTTATTTCTCAAGAAAAGGCGTAAAACTATGTTACTGAATTTTTAGTCAACTTTACAAGACCATATCGCTTAACCTATAAAAGATAAAAGGATGGGGCTTTCACCCCTGGAAAGATAATTAAGTCTAGTTTCCAGAACATTGGGCCTTTTAATCAAACCATTTACCAATCCACGGAAAATGAGTTTTTACTAATCATAACTCAAAACAGAAAGTTCGCTGAATTTCTAACGTTTACGGTTTTAGCCATAAATCCTATTCTATAAAAGCAACCAAGTTGAATCTGAATAGAGATAAAAGATTATGATGTCTAGTGTTTAACCATATTTTAAAAACCCAACACTTTAGTGCAAAAATCTAGAGTTAAATCCCTTTTTTAAACAGTAGTTCAGAACTAACTAGTTTTCGTAAATTGGTCATATCTCACTCATCCGGAGGAGATATGTCTCTATCTAATTCGACATATGTACCTTGAACTTATTTCTATAACTCCATCAAATAATCCAGACCTTCTTAGGCTAAAAGTTTTCTGCAATTAACCCATTTATACTGCTGGTCTGCAGTAGTCCCAAATTTTCCTACCAAACACTAATTTTGACGTATTTTCCAAACCGTGATAGATATTAAAGTGAATCCACTTGAGAAGTTATATAATATGTATACTACTTAGATTAGCTTTCCTATCCTACATTTTAGAGTATTAACCTATAGTTTAACTCATTTTCCAAACGATGTTCCAAATTTGACTAGCAATCGTAAAATAGCCATAACTCCCTCATCCGGAGGAGTTGATAACCCATCCAATTCGCCACATGAAGCTTAATAATAGAGGAAACTACAATTTTGGTCCACTATCTTTACCGGGTATAACACTTTTGGTCCATTTTTTTAAAAATTTGCGGGTTTAAGCCAAAACCCGAGTATCCATTTCACATTTGATCCAAATCAGACAATTTCGTTAAATCTGATTTGGCTCAAATGTGAAATGGATACTCGGGTTTTGGCTCAAATTTGAACCAAAATTGTTAGATTTGGCTCAAATGTGAAATGGATACTCGGGTTTTGGCTTAAACCCGCAAATTTTTAAAAAAATAGACCAAAAGTGTTATACCCGGTAAAGATAGTGGACCAAAATTGTAGTTTTCTCTTAATAATATGTCTATCCAACCATGTCATAAAATCACAGGACTTTAGCCAAAAATAATTCGCACCAAACCCTTTTTCCTACTGATGTAAAACAGCCCCTAATATCTACTTCCAAATCCATCCAAACATCAATCTTAATGCTATCCAAACTCATGCAACGCTATACAAATCTCTCAAGAACATCAAATATTCATCAAACTCAGAAACCCATATCAAAATATCAAATTCATCATGAAAATAAAATTAATAAGAGGGTTTAGGGCTTACTTAGCAATAATTGAAGAATAAAAACGAATCAAACACCCCCAATTGATGATAAAACCCTAATTTATGATTCCTTGATTATCCTTGAAAATCTTCTTGCATGTTGATTTTCTTTGAAATAAATGATGGGGATTTGTATGGTATTGATGTAGGAATGATTGGAAGTGATTATTGAATTTTTGGTAAGGAATTTGATGGTTGTTGTTGTTCGTCGAGTACAGGAAGAGAGGGAGGAGACAGAATCAGTCGTGGGTTTTTTTGTATCTGTATTGTGTGTGTATTTTTATAAAAGAGCTTTAATATATATAAGGCTATATATATGGATCAAGATATTTAATTACTTCCCATCTTTTAATAAATTAGGGGAGTGTTTGGTTTTTGGTTTTGATGGAGCATATTAAAAGAAGGGGGTGTTTGGTTTTTATGTTATGTTTATTTTGTATTTTTATCTTTATTTTTCTAAAACATTTATACCACAATATTTGTTTTAAAACACTTAATTAAAATATTAAAAATTGTAAAAATACTATTTTGACGCGGTTTCGGCCAAACGCGGATAAAAGTCAAAAATTAATAAAAATAAAATAAAATAAGCTCTCATGGCTAAATTATGAAATTGTCGATATCTCGAACGCTAAAATGGATAAAATCCAAATCACGACTCGAAAATAGCTAAAACGACGATTTTTATCAAGTCGAGCAAAAAGAATAAAAATGATTTCTACAAAAATTAGAAAATACAAATAGGGCTCGGTCTAATCATTGATCTTAAATTCGGGTTGTTAAAGTATCTACCCCTTTAGGGAGCGACGTCCCGGCGCTCAATTCGTCTGAATCGTCTTCGGTTAAATTGTGATGCGGTGAGGATATACATAGGTCATCGTCGAGGTTTCCAACAAGAATTGAATAAACAAGAGCCAAAGCATCAAATATGTTCAATGAACAAGAGCGAATGGATTGAATGTCGCGAGAATCCTTAAAAGGGAAGTATAAAATACATGGCCCGAAGAAGAAGCCATTGGAACGAAGAATTAAACAAGTCGTCAATTCTTGGAAGCGATTAAGGGTTCATTACTATTAGCTTATCAAGTTCGCCGCAGGCGATACACATTCGGAAAAATCCATATAACAACTTACGAGTCAAAAGGAGTTCATAGCCCAAAGAATGATTCGTACGCACGCTATGTCGGATACACATAAGCCCACTCATTTATAATTTGTCACTTACAAAAAGAGGCGTCCCAATCCTTGTAAGTAATAATTTATAAACTTATGGTTCGGCGGTTTATAATTTCCTTATTTGAATGAAGAAGCGTACCAATTCATTTCAATAAGACGATTATAAATCATCCTACTTAAGCATGTCCGACACAAAACACAATATCAAAACAATGTTACAATAAGTAAAAAGGAGTGTCTAATTGACGGTGTGATTCTTAAAAATCATAAGAATTAACAAGAAGAGTAATGAGACGTTAGTCCATCATGCTCCAAAGGTAAGTGCCAAAAGACGGTACGATCCAAGGTGACAAGATAAAGCCGTACTCCCATCAATTGGAAGATTTCAAAATAATAGATTACAAACACAACATACGCGATTCAAAAGCATAAGAAGAGTGTTCGGACTCGGAGTTGAACAATAAAATAACTAGTAGAATTGACAAAGTACACCGAATGTCAATATTATCAAAAAGGAAATAAAATAAAGTCACGTTAATGTTTCAGAGATCACCGCATAGCTCATAAAATATCAAAGAAAAAGAACTTATTAAGACTTACCATAGTACTATACACAGATGTAGGTAATTATCATTACATAAACATTTCTGCCCTTTGCAATCTGACTTAATGGACCTATATTTCAAAATTCGTAATAAGTACAAACGAACGGTTTTTGCCTTAAACAAGATGTTAGACTCTAGTTTACTGAGATTACAAGATAAATACTCAAAGTGTTAAGATCCTATGTGAAGTTATCATTTTACCATCATGTGCCAAATCTGATTATTTAAAATGTTTTCTTGTTCTATTATTTTTAGCATCGTTCCCATTTTATAACTCCGTTTGACCCAAAACGAAAGCCCATGTTTAAGTTTATCTAAATCCTACATGTTTTAATTGGAAAATGGGGCACTTAATATGAAAATATTGGTCTCAGTCTCATTTTGAAAATCTGGGCACAATTTTATGATTAGTTTGGTCGTTCTAGTCGTAACTTATTCATCCGGAATAGTTACATATTTATCCAAAAAACCACATGGTCCTCATATGTTTTACCCTTCACCCATGTAGAAAACCAGTAGGCTCCAAGTTAAATAAAATTAGTTATAAGCCTAACTATCTGCATTACAAATTATGAGTACACACTAAGTTTGTTTCCACGGTTTTGGTCGTATCTCGACCATCCGGAAGAGTTGGCGTTCCATCTAACTCTCCACTAGGACCTAACATATTAGCCTATTCATTAATGTAAAGATACAGTAGGATTTAAGCCAAAATTTTCCCATTAAAATACCAACTTTACTCGAAAGTTCCAAAAAAATAGCCGAAAGTAACCATAAATAGTCAACGCTTATAGGAATTCATATTATATATATATATATATATATATATATATATATATATATATATATATATATATGGCGGTGATCCTGAAGATAAGCGTAAGATTTTGATAAGAAAGTAGCTCATATATGCACGAGTATCCTTATATAATACTAGTATTGACGTTCAAGGGAGAAAATAAGAAAGCGCGAAGTATGGGATAGTCGGAATGATCAGCCTATATATAACCGACCGATATAAAGAAAATAATATGATGTCATAAGATAGATGTATGAGAGCAAAATAATAACCAAGCATTATATATTAATATAATAGCAATAAGGATGCAAAATGGAGCATATAAGTTACCTGGGAGCAAGCGCGTGCGGATATCGGACAATAGTGAAGGATTCTTAAAAAATTTAGAAAAACGGTTATAGTTTAGGGTTTTGAAAACGACCTAGTTCGCTATAACGAGTTCTAGGGTTTTGAAAAAGACCTAGTTCGCTATAACGAGTGCTCTGATACCACTCTGTAACACCCCCATAAAATCACAACGCAGCGGAATACCACTTTGGGGTGCTACTTCATAGTATAAAGTACAAGTTACAGAAAACGACCTCAAAGAGACGTTAATAAAATGTCACATTCGATTAAAATTTCAGAGTAAAATCAGGTCCCAATAATTTATAATTTAACAAGATTACAAGAGTTTAAATGTGAATCATTTTGGATATTTGAAGTTAAAAAGTTATCAAATGTGAAGAAAACTGAGTCCTTGAGTTTTGTTGATATCCACGCGTCTCGAATGCTCCCAATGCTCAGCTAACAAGATATAACCTGAGAAAATACATGCAAAAACGTCAACAATAATGTTGGTGAATTCATAGGTTTAAGTAAAAGCAGTATTGAAATAATTCAAGTAAATATTTCAGTAAGAAAAGTAGCGTTACAACGTTTCGAAGTATTATTTCTGAAATCCAAGTAGTGATTCAATAAATCAAGAAATGTTTAGTAGTGGACCACAAGGTTTAAGATCAGCCAGCGACAGTATTTCATAGTATCATTCAACATTACTGCATTGAGCTCATGACACCGAAACCTTGACAATAACGCATATCAAATGCAAATACAGTTGCCCCAGTACTAGGTATTATTGCCTCATACCTACGATTCTCAATACAAATCGTCCGTTAAAAAGGTGCTCGAAAGAATTCGATTCAGACCTCGAACGGGGTTGTCAAACCCAATAGATCTATTAAATGTACTAGCGTTCACCCCTACAAGTTAATTAACGGTTTATGAAATTAGAGACTTTGGCAATAGCGACTCATGCATGTAATTTCATAAGCGGGTCAGGCATACCCTTCAAGTACTTGTATTCCATTAGTAAAACAAATAATGTATTAAAAACTCACGGTTTTGTAAATAGATAATCAATGATCTCAAATCATGTAGTATGCAAATAAATCTTTAATAAAGATAGTCAAGTAACGCTTAAGTAGTGGAAATCGATAAGTTTTCTGTAAAAAAACAAGCATATATTCTCACCCCGAAAACAGTTTATGAAAATCATTGAAAAAGAAAAAGGTGGGGTTATTACTCACCGATAAGCAAGGAGACCAGAGGTAGATGAATCTTTGGATGAGAGAAACGTATGCCTAAGCACCACCTAAAAGGTGTGACGCATCTTAGTATAATAAAAGAAGTCAATACGTAAAAATAAACACATGATCATGAGACATGTTTCCAAGATATGTATGGCATTGCATTATATCTTAACCGAAGTATTTTTATCCCCAAATTGGTATACAACCTGAACTTATACTACATTAAGTGTCTACTAAGTCTCGCTTAGCGATTCTTATCTTATTACTGTGTGGCCGCACGTTTATTTCTCAAGAAAAGGCGTAAAACTATGTTGCTGATTTTTTAGTCAACTTTACAAGACCATATATCTTAACCTATAAAAGATACAAGGATGGGGCTTTCACCTCTAGAAAGATACTTAAGTCTAGTTTCCAGAACATTAGGCCTTTTAGTCAAACCATTTACCAATCCACAGGAAATGAGTTTTTACTAATCATAACTCAAAACAGAAAGTTCGCTGAATTTCTAACGTTTACGGTTTTGGCCATAAATCTTATTCTATAATAGCAATCAAGTTGAATCCAAAGTGAGATGAAATATTATGATTTCTAGTTTTTAACCATGTTTTAAAAATTCACAATTTAGTGCAAAAATCTAGAGTTAAATCCCTTTTTCAAACAGTAGTTCAGAACTGACTAGTTTCCGTAAATTGGTCATATCTCACTCATCCAGAGGAGATATGGCTCCATCCAATTCGAAACATGTACCTTGAACTTATTTATACAACCCCATCAAATAATCCAAACCTTCTTAGGCCAAACGTTTTCTGCAATTAACCCATTTATACTGCTGGTCTGCAGCAGTCCCAAATTTTCCTACCAAACACTAATTTTGACGTATTTTTCAAACCGTGATAGCTATTAAAGGGAATCCACTTGGAGAAGTTTTATTAAGATGTATACTACTGATATTAGCTTTCCTATCCTGTATTTTAGAGTATTAGCCTGGAGTTTAACTCATTTTCCAAACGATGTTCCAGATTTGACTAGCAATCATAAAATGGCGATAACTCTCTCATTCGGAGGAGTTGATAACCCATCCAATTCGCCGCATGAAGCTTAAGACTATATCTATCCAACCATGTCATAAAATCATAGGACTTAAGACAAAAATAATTCGCACCAAATCCTTTTTCCTACTGATGTAAAACAGCCCCTAATATCTACTTCCAAATCCATCCAAACATCAATCTTAATGCTATCCAAACTCATGTAACGCCATACAAATCTCTCAAGAACATCAAAAATTCATCAAACTCAGAAACCCATATCTAAATATCAAATTCATCATGAAAATAAAATTAATAAGAGGGTTTAGGGCTTACTTAGCAATAATTGAAGAATAAAAACGAATCAAACACCCCCAATTGATGATAAAACCCTAATTTATGATTCCTTGATTATCCTTGAAAATCTTCTTGCATGTTGATTTTCTTTGAAATAAATGATGGGGATTTGTATGGTATTGATGTAGGAATGATTGGAAGTGATTATTGAATTTTTGGTAAGGAATTTGATGGTTGTTGTTGTTGTTCGTCGAGTACAGGAAGAGAGGGAGGAGACAGAATCAGTCGTGGGTTTTTTTTGTATCTGTATTGTGTGTGTATTTTTATAAAAGAGCTTTAATATATATAAGGCTATATATATGGATCAAGATATTTAATTACTTCCCATCTTTTAATAAATTAGGGGAGTGTTTGGTTTTTTGTTTTGATGGAGCATATTAAAAGAAAGGGGGTGTTTGGTTTTTATGTTATATTTATTTTGTATTTTTATCTTTATTTTTCTAAAACATTTATACCACAATATTTGTTTTAAATCACTTAATTAAAATATTAAAAATTATAAAATACTATTTTGATGCGGTTTCGGCCAAACGCGGATAAAAGCCGAAAAATAATAAAAATAAAATAAAATAAGCTCTCATGGCTAAATTATGAAATTGTCGATATCTCGAACGCTAAAATGGATAAAATCCAAATCACGACTCGAAAATAGCTAAAACGATGATTTTTATCAAGTCGAGCAAAAAGAATAAAAATGATTTCTACAAAAATTAGAAAATACAAATAGGGCTCGGTCTAATCATTGATCTTAAATTCGGGTTGTTAAAATTTTAATATTTTTAAGTCCTCTGATGAACAGTAATTTTTACTGTTCATGAACTTTAAAAAATTATTTTTATAAATTTAATTGTCGTAATCTCGTAAAAGTCGTATCTTATTCGTTATAGCTCGGATTTTCGAGTTCTCTACATGCCTACGATCGTCATGACATGTAGTATTTTATTAAAATATAAAATAAATACCTTATTTTTGAATTAAAAACAGTAAGTTTTGATATTTTTGTTAAAATGAGTTTAAAACTTATGTTTATAAGTTTTTAATTTAGTAACTTTGTTACAAGTCCTCTACAAGACTTATACTACAAGTGCCATGTACTTTAGGTCCTTTAGTCCACAAATTGTCCAAGTATTGTCCATGATAACAAGTCCTCATATTTCTTTTACTTATAAACTTAATACGTAGACTTTTTAAACAACTAGTGTATATATACTTTTATAAAGTAACCCATACTTGTATAATGCTTATTCTTCCATTACAATATGATCTTAACATTAATATAACATGTGACAAAGTATATCAAGCCATGATCAAAAGTAAAAATCTATTTTACATGTTAATATATATAGCCTAGATGGTGATTCTCTGTATAAACATAATATACACATGAAATTACAAATGTAAAGAGTGTAGGGTTTTTAGATAACCTTAGGATGATGTATGATGAAGAGTAGCAAGATTTAAACCCTAGTTTAGATATAAAATCCAAGCTTCCAAGACTTAGAAAACCCTAATATCTAAGAAACCCTAATCTTGAACCTTTCTTAATTAACCCTTGTAAATGTTAATCCAAGCCTTCAATATACCTTAGGATATCTTAGATATGATGTTAGATCACTTGTATACTAGGTAAATAAAATTTGTATGGATTATGTAGGGTGTTTGTGTTTGGCCGTGGGTTAGGGAGAGAGCACAAGAGAGATTATGTGAATTTTTCTTATGTAAATGAATGTGTGTTGATATCTACTAGTTGAAGGTCTTTATATACACAAGTAGAGAGTCAATTTTACTATTATGAAAGTCTTAGGTTAAGTGAAAACATGGGGAGAGAATTAGGGAAATAGTGGTCAAAAATACTAGTCATGGTCTAGCTTAATAAGTTCCTTTCTTGTACAAGACTTTTGGTTAAGCTTTGTGTGCTCTTGGTTCCCTAAAATGGGAAGCATCCCATGAAATTTAGGAGGGGGATGAACTATTTGGTGTCTTTGACCTTTTATAGAAATATCTTGCATAATTTGAAGTTATAAGTTGGTAAGTTTAAGTGTAAAGGTATAACTTGTAAATTGTATGTCTTGGTTTAATTATTTTATGTAGAATTCGGCCTATATGGTAACATGGGTGAAGTTTTATAAAAACTTTGAGTATTGGGTATAAAAATAGGTATTTGTTGAAGCGTAGATAAGTTTTAGTGGTTCCGCGAATGCCTAAACGTATTTTATCGCGAAACGTAAACACTTTACGTAACCAATAAAAATAAAATGTGCAAAGTTAATAATTATCCACTAAATAATTATCTAACATTTGCTTGACGTAAACATTTAATTGTTTGATGCCAGTTTACGTTGAATGTTAATTTTTAGCTTACGCGATTTAACTTAACGATTAAAATTAAAAGAAAACGCGTACGAGGCTAAAAATAAATAGTGAATTAAATGACATCGTAAATGACCTAAAACACGGATTGTTACAGTCTTCCATCGTTAAATGAGCCTTGACCTCAAGTCTTAAGACGCGGCACTTGATGACGGTGCGGTCTTTGTGAAGAGGCGTGGATACTTCTTCTGAAATTGATCTTCGCATTCCCATGTGAACTCAGGACCTCTCCTAGAGTTCCATCAAACCTTAATGATTAGAATACGGCTTTGCTTTAATCGTTTAACTTCATGATCCATGATTTCTACTGGTTCCTCAATGAAATGAACCTTGTCATCAATATGGAGTCCATCCAAGGGAACGACTAATGGTTCGTCGGCATAGCACTTCTTTAAGTTGGATACATGAAACATATTGTGAACCCTGCTCAGCTCTTGAGGAAGTTCAAGCTTGTAAGCAACGGATCCAACCTTTTCCAACACTTTGAAAGGTCTAACATATCTGGGGTTTAGCTTCCCCCGTTTGCCAAAATGTACTACTCCTTTTCAAGGCGAAACCTTTAGCGTAACTCTATCTCTAACTTGAAATTCCATTGGCTTACGCTTTAAATCGGCGTAACTCTTTTGTCGATCATGAGCGGCTTAAATTCTTAGCTTGATCTGAATGACCTTCTC
>BQNB010033870.1:0-51996 GCA_026074375.1 Tanacetum coccineum
TAATTATTTCCAAAATTTACAACTTTTACCCTTTTGCATGAAAATAATTACAAATTAGGTCCTAATTTACATGCAAGCTATCTTTAACATTCCAATTGATATTTTACAGGTTATAGCTTGTTAATATAAGTAAAATAAGATGTTTTAACGTAACAAAAGTTTAAATTAATGATTTGTTAAGCCAGAAATCGAAACAGGTCAAATTAGGGTTTTTAATAAAAAACGCTTAGGTTTTTATTTCAAATTCTTTCAAAAACTAATAAAGTTGTTCCATTAACATAATATATGATAGATTATTACAAGATTTAAGCATTATAACTTTAAGATTAAAGAAAAACATGATTTTAGGGTTTTTAGGTTCGGTTTGGATCAAAATGGCAAAACGCCAATATTTTAGCTTAGATTTCTTTAGCAAGTGTTCATGCATGATCATAGAGATATAATATGAGTATAGGAGCAGAAATTATGAACATGAACCTGGGTTTGAGCTTCAAAGATAAAAAAATGGAGGATATGGGTCAATTCGGGTAGTTTTTCCACTTATACGCCTTTGTCTTTGATCTTGGGGCTTCAAATCTTTAAAGCTTCACTTGATTGTTGTTCTTAGATATTCTTAGGATCATATGGAGTAGAGAGTTTCTGCCATTGAAGGGTTATAGAGGAGGAAGTGTGGGATGAATTGAAATGGAGTGTTTTGGGTTCTATTTATAGTCGAACCACCTTTAGAGGCCAAGGGTTCCTTATGATCTGATCTAGGACATGTGTACAAGCTAGGGATGGATGTGGAGAGGCTATCAGATGAGTTGTATAAGCTAGAAACTAGTTAGAAGTCTTTGGAGACTCCATGTGCTTGCCGCAGCTTAACAAAAGACAAAGGAGGATATTTATGAAACTTGGTGACCAAGGGGATGAAGTGAGGTGCTTGTAAGCAGCTAGGGAAGTGAGGTGCTTGTCATGAAGGTGCTTGTGCACATGGTTGGTTATAAAATGGGTTAGAATTAAAGAAAAAGGTGTACGGGTCATGTTATGGTTCGGTTAGGGTTTATAAGAGTTTTTAAGCTTGTAATTCATGTGTACTTGATTAAGAATGATAGATTACTGCTCCTATGACTTATATTAAGGATTATAATCAAAAGTTGATAGGTGGCTTGGGTTAAAATGGGTAGAAAATGAGTTAATATGCTGCGGGTTCCAATTAGGGCACGAAATGGTTTCTTTAGGGTTTTCAAGCTTCCAATTCGTGTATATTGCTAATATGATGATAGATATATGTTTACAAGACTCCTATTAAGAGTTGTTAGCAAGAATTCATAGGTGGTTTGGAGTTAGAATAGGTGAAAATGAGTAAACGGGTCGAATGTTCCATTTAGGGCACGTTTAGGGTTTCTTGGTTTTAATTCTTGTATATAGGTTAGGGTTTCTAGGTTTCATTTCATGAAATCTTATGAAATAAGGATGATTATGGAATGTAAATGAAGTATATAACTTCCTTGTAACTTGTACTTGATAGATTGTACAAGATTGTTTAGGAAAACGGAGGTGAAACGGCTATTTTGAAGATCATGCTTTATGATTTGTACATTGTACTTTATAAGACTTATATTTTGACTTGGAGGGAGTTTATATTTCAAATGAGATGTTATATTACTTGTACATATGCTTTAGTAACTTGTACATTCACTTTAGATATTAGCCTTTCATGAAATTAAGGTTTAGAGGTATACGATAACGGTTTAAAGCCCTTCTTGATATAACTTTGCAAATGGTACATTATAAGAGTAATGTACTTTGTAATAATGATATTAAGATATCGACTTGATATGTTATGATGTTTGCTTGACATATAAATATATATAGATGGCATAGGTAGGTTGCGTGAGCTCGTCTACTTTAGTTATGCAAGTTACATTGCATATTGAGATATTGGTAATGCAAGTAATGTAATAAAGCGAAAAATTTCCCCGTACAATTATGATCATAATAAAATAGGTTGATTTTGCATTTTATGAAAATTTTGGGTTGTTATATAATCGGTCACGTGTATCGGGCGTAAGCCTAAGTAATTCTGAGCCCGACCCGTCGAAATACCATAGGCATGTAAGCCTCATGGTTTAACTATAAATACCCCTATCCAAGGATGGAGAGGGTGTTGGTTCACTTTGTAATTTTCTCACACAAGTTTAATCAACCATCTCATTCTCTTTCTTTCTCTCTCTTGTTTCTCTCTTTAAACTCTTCATATCTTCTTCTTATTTTCTTCTCATCTCCTAGCTTAATTTATGTATATGAAGTAAAGTGATTACCGGTTACCAACAAGTACCAATTCATGCAATAATTATACAAAATGGGTAAGAAACATGAGATAAATGATGCTATAAAAGTGACGTTATTTGATGTCATCAGAGCTGATCGCGCTTGTCGAGCTGAATGAGTCGAACGAGTAATCGAGCCAAACATCTATCTTTTTTTCAAACTTTTTTTACATTTTAATGAGTATTGATAAATTAAATTTAGTGTAAAATAATAAATATTAAATTGTCAAACTTTATTAGCATCTAATTAGACACTCTTTAAAAGCTATGTCATTCTTACTCCTTGAGCTTTGCTTTTATATCTATTTTCTTTCATTTAACTTATGTATATCTTTCTATGTGGGATGCATTCTAGTTTATATCTTTGTATGTTCCATTTAACACTAAAAAGATACATAAAATAAATTTAAGAAGGAAGTGAGCTTAAAAGTATAAATCATCCAACGATATATTTTTATAAGATGATCATAGCCAGTCTAAATCGATATATAGTGTTACTTAATTTTGATGTCTATTGTATAGAGTTTATCAAAAATAGGCGCTATTGCGAGGTAAGGTATATGAAATGACTTGACACCTGATAGTATATGTTTTGTTAACAAATTTATATTAAGCTTACGAAAGTATATGCACAGGGATGAAACATTGCATAGTACTAAAGGAGTAACAATTGGTGTTTATCAACATCGTAAGAAAGGTTTAAATTAGATTAAAAAAACTAATCTATATTGTTTGAACTTTTTTATTTGGAAAAGCCTAATAATACTATTTATAAAGTGAAGTAAATGTACATTTCACGAGACTCATGTGGGTGTCTTACCTTTGTATCATGTTTTAGCATCACATATATTAATCAAAATAATTGGCACATTTTGGAAAGTAATTACAAGATTCTAAGTGATATCCATCTACATTGATTATCTTAACCCTATTGGTGTGATAAACCCTAACAAGCTTGATGTCATCAAAGAGAAATTTTTTATTATGCTTTTAAAAAGAAAGGGTGAACTCGTTTCTATATCTCCAAATAAGCCAAAAAGTAGTTTGAACTACAATGTCGAAGAATTTGACGTAAAAGGGCTTAAGCATGGCTCTATTCGATAGGTTAACTGCATCTTTTAGACCTAAAGAAGCTAAACTGGAGTATGAACATGTACATGTATGATATGATGGTATACATGTTATATATTGAATACGTCGAACATCAAACCAATTGAACGATTGAATTGATAGTTCAATTAGTCCAATCGATTGGATTGGTCTAAAAAACCGTTAGGTTTTATACATTTTTAATTGTTTCGTTTAGTATATAAAAGATATGTGATATACAAAATGATTGTGTGTTCCTAAACAAGCTTTGTTGAGCTTATAAGCTACATAAATTTAGTTTATGCATTAAAACAATTTTTATAATTGTAAACGAGCTTTCGAGCTTAAGCTTGAGTTAATAAACAAGCCCAACAAGTTTAATCTTTTATACGAGCATCTTAAGCTTGAAAGTTAGTTTATTATAAGAGTACAAAAAAGTTCAAAATCTTAAACGAGCGTCTAGCTCGACCTCAAACAATAACAAAATATTCGAGTTCAAGCTCGAGCCATTTAAAAAAGTTTATTCGAGCTCGAGCCGAATAGTTAATAAACGTGCCTAGCTCGTTTAAGCCAAAACTCGACTTCGCTCGGATCGTTAACACTTAACACCCCCAATTAAATGTTGAGTTAAGTACATTTTTGGTCCTTGTGGTTTGATGCGTTTTTCACTTTTGGTCCAAAATTCAAAAAAGTTTTAGTTTTGGTCCAAAAGGCATAGTTTCGTTCCACTTTCTATCTTAGATAAGTAGGGTGTCGAACACTTGAAGCGAGGTTAAATCTATCAATTTAATTAATATCTTGGTTATCTAATCTATGTTAATTCTATCATATTCTAAACTTATCTCAGTCCTATTCCTAATTCTAACGGGAAAAGGGGGTTTCAGCCTGAGAGGCTGGCACAGCTTGGTTGGTGACTTCAATCAATTCAAGGCACTTTTACCCACGCAAGTAAATAAACAAAAGATAAAAGAGCGGTCAAGACAAATATAAGAAAACTGTATTAACCATTATTAATCCGATTATAAAGTTGTTTTGTTTATTAAGTGAAATGATTTCTTCTCTCGAGGTGGCATATCATTCTTAAGACTTAGGCGTTACATCATCCTAAGACCTAGACACATTAATTCTTAATTCTATCCTATTCTAAACTTATGTCAGTCCTATTCCTAATTCTAACGGGAAAAGGGATTCAGCCTGAGAGGCTGGCACGGCTTAGTTGGTGACTTCAATCAATTCAAGGCACTTTAACCCACGCAGGCAAATAAACAAAAATAAAAGAGGCGGATCAAGCCAAATATAAAAATCGTATTAGCATTATTTTTAATCCGCTAGAAAGGTGTTTTTATATTAGTGTAATGATTTCTTCTCTCGAGGTGGCATATCATTCTTAAGACCTAGACACATTAATTCTGTCACAATTAAAGCATCCACATAAAGCATCCTTATTTTCTAATTATAATCTATCTTAGGGATTAAAGGAATGGTGATCTTGTTAAACCCTAGCTCATAGAGACTTTACCCACTTACCGCTTAATGGTAATTTATACACTAGTAGTTCCACTTGGGGTGTACATGTCCAATCTATCTAATGAATTAGGAGTCATTTTGTGAATTATCTAGGTCACGCTGCTAGTCAACACGATCATAAACCATTGGCAATATCCAATTAACTCGTTAAGCCCAAAGCGTATCCTAGACACAGATTTAGAAGGATAATATTTATGATCCAATGATTCTAGATGTATAAATTACTATATGGAGAGCTATCCCAGACTCTAGATTTACTTCCGTCTGTATCACTAGATCTAGTTGAATGATAGGTCGCATACAAAAGCGCGTAAACAAGTATAAATTGATAAACATAAACAAACATTCAACGATAAATCAAGAAATCGAGATAAACGAAATACCCAACATAATAGTCTTGTATCTATTGCTGTGTATTATGAAGTAGCACCCCATGTGGTATTCCGCTGCGTTGTTGTATTTTTTGGGGTGTTACAATTTAGCCAAGGTAAACTAACCGAGTTAACGAATGATACCAAAAACTGAACGATTACTAAAGTATATGGAATTACACGTTGTCTCCTATGGAATTGATAACGTTGCTTGACCTCTTCTGCTCTTTTTCTCCTCTGAAAATCGACTTTTATGGTTTAGGTATCGAGAATATGATTTAGCACACTAAAACTCATTTTTGAGTTTTCTATTTATAAGGTCTGGAAGTCGGTTCGATACGCCGTATCCAATGGGTTGGATACGGCCTATTAGAGTTTCTTGGAGTAAGGACCACGTTTGATATCTTCCAGAATATTCACATACTATATCTTTGATACGGCGTATTGAGTCTCTCTGGATACGGCGTATTGAGCTTTATTCCTTTGTGGTCTTTGGTGAGTGCATGCACGGATACGCCGTATCTTCCTTGATGGATACGGCGTATTGGTCTTCAGAATAGTAATCTTCAAAATATCTTCATTTAAGCTCCAGAATGCGCGCCTTTTGCTAATATTCACCAAGTACTCCGTAATTACTGCAATTCTCAAATATAAACGATTAAGTAACAATTCTTTGCACTAATTATACAAAATAGGTTAATAACATGGGATAAATGATGCTATAAAATAGACGTTATTTGATGTCATCAATTATCATTTTCACTTTTTCTTTTATCATAAACATAAATACACCACTTTCTTTTTCATTTCTCAATTTCTTAATGAACACCACTATGCCATCATCTACAACCTAGATCATTATAACCCACCACCCATAACCATCGCAACAACCAAAAAACAAAAACCTACCACACTAATTACTTATACCAACAAAAAAAACCAAAATGTCATATCCCTACCTCACGTCATATTCACCTGATATTTACCCATCATCTCAAAAAAACAAAAATCCACCCTAATTCACCAAAGCAGATCCATTATCTCTAAAAAAACCTCATGTCACATATCCCACATAAAGATGTGATATCACAAAACAAATCAAGATCTACTCAACCATCTAAACAAAAAATGTGACACAAGACAAAACCCAAATCAGATTCAAGATCTCACAAAAAACTCATCCAACAAAACCATGTCACACTCACAAACGAAAAAATTCATCCCGAAACCACAAAAAAACAACAACCCATATCACTAAAACACCTTCTTAACAAGAGTTTATTCGATTTGATTTAAGATTCTTGGGAGTTTCGTGGTGGTAGACATAGGGTTTCATGGTGGTAGACATGGAGGTTTCGTGGTGGTTGTGTCGTGGTAACAACCATAGGGGTTTTGTAGATCTTGGTATATGAACCAAATATATATAACCGAATATGTGTAGATCTTGGTATATGAAAATTAGGGTAGGAAGTAAAATCAAAGAAGAAGATGATTTTGGTTTGTGGTAATTTTGGTTGGTTGGTTAAATATTTTGATGTTTTTAAAATGGGTGAACATTGGGATTATAGATGAAGTTCTTTTGTTGGTTTAAGATTGGGATTATAGAAAGATTGATGGCTTCTTCGATTTGTTTAAAAGAAAGAAATCAATAAAAGGTGTGTGTTGCTACGTTTTGTAAAGGGTGAAGTAGAGATCAAGACTAATAAATGGGATAATTTATGTGGATGATTTGTAATCGATTGAGGGTTATGGAAGAAGATGAGTTAGATCTGTAATTGAAGTGATAAGGTTGAAAGTTGGTCATGGTGTGTCTGTGTGTGAACTTGTGAAAGAGTATATTGGATTGGTTTAAAGTGTAATAATAATAATAATAATAATAATAATAATAATAGAAATAGAAAGAATAAATAGGAGGGTAGGTTAGTAATTTCACAATATGAGAATGAGGGTATTTCAGTCATTTTATACAATTTAACTGGTCAAATTAACGGTCAACGTGAATTTAGACCAAAAGTGAAACGAAACTATGTCTTTTGGACCAAAATCAAAACTTTTTTGAATTTTGGACCAAAAGTGAAAAACGCACCAAACCACAAGGACCAAAAATGTACTTAACTCTTAAATGTACTATTGTGTGAGTGGGTATTTTAATAATATCATTAATGAATTGTAAATTTCATTTAGTGGGTATTTTAAAGAGGAAAAAAATAATAAAATGATTTATGCATTATTGTTTTGTATCATGTGATATATTAATTGTCCTTTTGAGTGAAGGGGTATTTTAATAATATCATTAATGATTTGTAAATTTTATTTAGCGAATGTTTTGAACAAGAAAAAATATAAGATAATATATTATCTGTACTTTTGAGTCAGAAAGTATTTTGATATTATCTGTAACAAGTGTGAAGTCTTAATATTTTTAAAAACTTTTTTTAGGAAGTATCAAACACTTTATATAGTAGTATAAATGCAGATTAGATTGTAAATTTTTGACACCATACTACAATCAACATGAATCTGATAAATTCGGTACGAAAAAAATAGATTTGGGCTAAAGATAAGGTTGCCTCAAATAAGGCCGACGACTAACTTGGTCGTCGAGGTCGCCAAGGGATAAAATGCACTTGTTAGTCGGGGCCACGACCAACTTCTTGACACACCAAAAATAGCCGTTTGGCTATTAATTAAAAAATCTTTTTATTTTTAAAATTATAAACTTTTTATCCTATAAATACAATATTACTTATCCATTTTTATACACTCTTTCGAACACATTTTCTCAATATACTTTTACACATATCATCTACAAAATGTCTTACGAACTATTTTTTGGTTCCTCCTCGGACGATGAAGATGAAGTTGATAGTGAGCTTACGTTTTTTACAGAGGCATGTACTTCGGCAATTGAAGCCTCTAAACAAAAAAGGAACTGAAACCAAGTAGAAATAGATCATTACGGAGCTTATGATCGTTTAGTGGCGGCTTGCTTTTTTCAACATCCACAATATGACGAAGCAACATTTCGTACACGTTTTCGAATGAGCCGACGGCTATTCACATGCCTTGTTCAAGAAATAAGTGATCATTACCCTTATTTTCATGTACGTCGTGATTGTTCGAGAAGAATTCGCATTTTTACGTTGGTGAAGTGTACTTTCACAATTCGTCAAATGGCGTACGGCACCGTTCCTGATGCTCTTAAAGAATATCTGCAAATGGGTGCGACAATTGCCCGTGACAATCTCGTACATTTCTGTAATGCTGTAATGGAGTTATATGGACGTGAGTATTTGCGGTAGCCGACATATACTGATGTGAAAAAACTCTATGCTCATCACGAGCAAAAGCATGGGTTTCTTGGGATGATAGGAAGCATTGATTGAACAGATTAGCCGTGGAAGAATTTCCGTCAAGCATTTAAAGCCCAATTTAGTAGGGGTGATCACGGATCAGATCCTTTCATTTTATTGGAAGCGATTGCATCCCAAGACTTATAGATATGGAATGCATTCTTTGGTGTCTCTGGGATGAACAACGACGTAAACGTTTTACGACAATCCCTTATTTTCAATGATCTCAAAATAGGGAAAGCACCAGATGTTCCATTTGTGGCTAACGACGTGGCTTATAAAAGGGGATATTATCTTAATGACGAGATATATCCGAAATGGTCCGTTCTTATACAGTCAATTAAAAATCCGAGGTCGAATGATCACAAACAAATAATGTATAAGACCGTGCACGAAGCAGCACGGAAAGATGTGGAACGAGCTTTTGGTGTTTTAAAGATGAAGTGGAAGATAATTATATGACTGGCTTGAGGGTTGACGCTAAGTAAAATTATTGATATAATGTACACGTGCATCATATTACATTATAGGTTTTTAAAAAGCATAAAGACGGCGTTTTGTCCAAAATTTTATCCAGCGGAGGCAAACATCGTGAGGATGATCATGTAAATACACATGAAGAAACGTTCAACTGATCGAGAGCTTACAGATAAAACTGCTGGTCTAAGCTATAAAGACGATTTCAGTGGATCTCATCTGGCATCGATCGACTTGTAATGTTTTACTTTTATTTGAGTAATTATGTATTGTTTTTATTATTAAAGAATTTTAATTTTGTTGTTAATTTAAAAATAAAAAAAAAATAAAAAATGTTGGTCGCCTTAACTGTGGCTAAAGTTGCCTGTTAGGTCGTTGGAGTGAGGAAAAGCTGAGTGACTGAAAATATTAGATCGTCCATCTCCTTACTAGAGTAGCCTAATAGATCAGGTTAAAGACACATCGACATATCTTACTATTTAATAATTCATGTTTATTAAGTGTTGGGTTTAAATTAAAGAACTATTAAAAGATCAATAAAACACATAAATTAAAGTTTTTATGTTAGGTTTTGACATACTCAATCTGAATATGAAATAAGATTGTAACTTGTATATTATCGAAGTTCTTGTAGGGTTATTTACGCTTTGTTTTCATGGTTTACAAGGTGTCAAGGTCGTTATATCATTTTAAATTTAAAGAGCTAAATTGGCAATCTGTTATTTAGAGCTCTATGTATCATAACACTATAGCATCGTCATATCAGCTTTAACATTTTAACATCAACACACCAAAAAACTTTTGCAATCATAACACCATCATTACAGGGTAAGCATGTCATGCAAGTTTGTTTAAAGGAATCCTTTTTACACACTTAATATGCAATCGGTATCCGACTTGAGGTAATACCAACCGACGGACCCTAACAGAACAATCCAAACCCGACAAGATTATCACCCATGATTGAAACTACTTTAAGCCGATTCATGTTGTAGGCAAACCTAAAAAAATTGATACATGTTATATTGACAAAAGAATTAAATGTGGCAAAATAGTTAGTCCAATCAAATAGATTCTTGCTTTTCTATAGTTGTTTTGATTAGAAAAATTATTTTCCCACATCATTGTGCGGAAGATTTTGTGTGAATATTTTGTGGATATAACATTTCTCAAAAGCGTAATTTTTTATGTTAGATGATCACTATATAGTATATAAATGCCTCATCTTTTATACATATCTTAGTATGATTACTTGTTTTTCCTTTTGTAATCCCAAAATAAATACAAAAGCCACTTAAGAAGAAATGTTCCAAAGAATTATGTCAGTTAATAATTTGTCTTGTACCAAAATTCTTGCATTGTGTCGGCATTTTTAAGCTCTAAATTTAAGATCTAAACTATCATGACCAACCACTAGTTACTTAGTTAAAAAAAACCAACTAGTTACTTACACGACAGTTAAAAAGAAAATTATAGTTTTGTGGTCTTTGTACATTATTTAAGTTTTAGATTGCGTGATTTCATTATGTTCTACACCATTTTACTGTAATGACTATGACTATGGATTTCGCACTATCATTTCAGGGTTCGTTATAAACTATAGACCATGTTAGAAATCGAGAAAAGACTCGGTCACTTTCAATATGTAATAGAATAGCTCGTAGCGTAATATTTAAAAACTTACCAAGCTAACCGGGTCAACATAAGTCACCCTTATGTGTGACCGGCCTTAGTGTAGTATCAATACCCCTCTCCACACCTTGGAGAGGGTTGGTTGTTCATTTGGTTCTTTCACATAATACATTTTTCTTTCCTTTATCTCTCTAAGTGCTACAACCCTCATTTCTCTCTCTAAACTTTCCTTCTTGCTTATTTGTTAAGTGATTTGATACATCTATAATTGGTATCAGTCGCCATGGGGTGATATCGTGAGCTTGGGTACGTTTATATCTTGTTTAGATCGTGGTTTTTAGTTATTTTTGGTTACGTGTCTTCAAAAAATCAAACCCGGATTTTTGTGTTTTAAAGTGTTAGAGTTTATGTTTTTAAGCAAGATCTAGGCCTAAGATAACTAGTTGTGCAAGAAAAATTGAAGGTAAAACGTCAAAAGGGTGTGTTTTTGTTGAAAAAGTACGTTTTTATTTGAAGCTTGCGAAATATGTATGAATCTAGCGATATATGTATGCATGCGAAACATGTGCGCGAAATATGTTTGTAGGCGAAATATGACAGGTTGACTTCAAGCGATTTATGTCATTTCTAGTAGACGAAACTCTGCTTAATTTTTCTTAGGTCAAGCGAAATATGTTTTAGGTGAAATATGTCAGCAAGCGATTTATGTTAAGTAAGCGATTTATGACAGGTTGTTAGTTCAAGCGAAATACGTAGTTGTGCAAAACGAAACTCTGTCCAATTTTCATATTTCAAGCGAAACATTACATTGTCATATTCCAAGCGAAACATTACACTGTCATATTCCAAGCGAAACATTACATTGTCATATTCCAAGCGAAATATGTAGTTGTGCAAAACGAAACTCTGTCTAATTTTCATATTTCAAGCGAAACATTACATTGTCATATTCCAAGCGAAACATTACACTGTCATATTCCAAGCGAAACATTACACTGTCATATTCCAAGAGAAATATTACATCAATAAAAAAGATTTTATTTTCTACGGTTTGTCTTACTTTGTAAAATCCCATGAAATAATTGGATTTCTCGGTTTTAGTAAAGATTTGTAAAATCCCGTGGAACATCAATCTTAATTACCAACAACAACAACTCTTAACACAATCATCCTTTATCACTGTTCGATCAATCATTAATCATTTTATTTTTCAATTAAAGCAAGATTGTAGGTTGTCCAAATTGTTCTGTGGTATTTGGACTCCGGGTGCTCCAAGCACATGACCGAAAATCGCTCTCAACTCATCAACTTCGTCAGTAAATTTTTGGGTACCGTTAGAGTCGGGAATGATCACATTGCAAAGATAATGGGTTATGGAGACTATCAAATGGGAAATATTACAATCTCTCGGGTTTATTATGTGGAAGGGTTAAGTCACAACTTATTCTCCGTGGGACAGTTTTGTGATTCCAATCTCGAAGTAGCTTTTCGCAAACACACCTGTTTCATTCGTGACTTAGACGGTGTTGATCTACTCAAGGGATCTCGGGGTTCAAATATATACACTTTATCTATGGACAATTTGTTGCTCTCCTCTCCTATATGTCTCTTGTCTAAGGCCTCAAAGACCAAGTCTTGGTTGTGGCATCGAAGATGATCTTATTTAAAATTTAATTATATCACTTCTCTTGCCAAACATGGTCTCGTCCGAGGACTTCCAAAACTAAAGTATCAAAAGGATAACTTGTGCTTTGCCTGTGCTCTTAGTATAAGCAAGAAACACTCCCACAAACCTAAAGCTGAAGACTCCATCCAGGAAAAACTCTATCTGATGCATATGGATCTTTGCAGGCCAATAAGGATTCAAAGTATCAATGGGAAAAAATATATACTGGTTATCGTTGATGATTATTCTCGGTTTACATGGGTGAAAATTTTACGATCGAAGGATGAAGTTTCAATGTTCGTGATTAAATTCCTCAAAATGATTCAAGTTTGTCTGAATGCAACCGTTCGTAACATCAGGACTCATAATGGCACATAATTTGTCAATCAGAAACTGAAACCTTACTATGAAGAAGTTAGAATCTCACATCAAACATTTGTTGCCTGCTCTCCACAACAGAACGGCGTTATCGAAAGACGAAACCGTACTTTAGTGGTAGCTGCTCGCACAATGTTGATCTTTTTAAAGGCTCCGTTATTTCTTTAGGCAGAAGCAGTCGCGACGACTTGCTATATACAAAACCGATCATTAATCCGAAAACGTCATAACAAAACACCGTATAAACTTCTCCATGATCGAATACCTGACTTATCCTATCTTTATGTCTTTGGTTCTCTCTGCTACCCCACTAATGACGGTGAAGACCTTGGTAAGTTAAAACCTAAAGCTGATATTGGAATTTTTGTTGGTTATGCTCCTGCGAAGAAAGCATTCCGAATCTACAACAAAAGGACCTGAATGATTATTGAAGCTATTCATGTTTATTTTGATGAGTTGACATCAATGGATTCTTAATAATTCAGTTCAGGACCCGGGCCTAAACTTTTAACTCCTAGAACAATCGGTTCAGGACTCGTGCAAAATATTCCTTCTTCAGCTCTGTATGTTTCACCAACAAAGAACGATTGGGAAATTTTGTTTCAACCTATGTTTGATGAGTACCTGAATCCTCCACCAAGTGTTGATCCTCAAGTTCCTGCAGTCATTGCTCTAGAACCTGTTGTTTGAACCAGTACACCTTCATCTACTATAATTGATCAAGATGCACCATCCACAAGTACTTCATAAACAACTCCTGAAACACCATCTCTTGTCATTCCTCTCGGTATGGAAGAAGCTGACCATGAAATTGAAGTTGCACACATGGATAACAATCCCTTTGTTGAATTTCCAATTCTAGAACCGAGTTCTGAAGAATACTCTACCCAGGTTGTTATTCTAAATCATGTGCACTTAATCAATCAACCACCTGAACACATCAACAAATGGACCAAAGATCACCCGATTGATAATGTGATTGGTGATCCTTTTAGACCGGTTTCCACTCGACAACAACTACACGATGAAGCTCTATTCTGTTATTTTGATGATTTCCTTTCTTCCCAAGAGTTATAAAGAAGCATTGACGGAATCCTGTTGAATTGAATCCATGCAAGAAGAACTCAACGAGTTTGAACGTCTTGAAGTTTGAGAGCTCGTACCTCGACCGAAATGTGTAATGATTATTACCTTGAAGTGAATTTACAAGGTGAAATTAGACGAGTTGGGAGGTATATTGAAAAATAAACCTCATTTGGTAGCGAGGGGTTATCGTCAAGAAGAAGGCATAGACTTTGAAGAATATTTTGCTCTAGTTGCTTGATTCGAAGCTATCCGTATCTTTATTGCATTCGTTGCTCATATGAACATGGTCGTCTACCAAATAGATGTGAAGACCGCGTTCTTGAATGGCATTCTGCGTGAGAAGGTCTATGTTAGCCAATCGGACGGGTTTGTAGATCCAGAGAATCCCAATCATGTGTATAAGCTAAAGAGCCAACCAGACGGGTTTTGGAATGATTGGCACCCTTATGTATCTCACATCCAGTAGACCAGACCTTGTATTTGCTGTGTGCATGTGTGCCCGGTATTAGGCAAAGCCTACCAAAAAGCACTTACATGTGGTTAAGCGAATCTTTTGATACCTAAGAGGAACCATTAATATGGGTTTGTGGTATTCGAAGGATTCTTGCATTGCTCTAACAACCTTTGCGGATGTTGATCATGCAGGTTGCCAAGATTCCAGAAAAGGTACATCTAGAAGTATGCAATTGTTGGGAGACAGATTAGTGAGTTAGTCATCAAAGAAACAGAAGAGCACGACCATATCCAATACAGAAGCTAAATACATCGCCCTATCCGGATGTTGTGCTCAAATACTTTGGATGAGATCACAACTGACGGACTATGGCCTTGTAATCAACAAAATATCACTGTACTGTGATAATTAAAATGTCATTGCTTTATGTTGCAACAACGTCCAACACTCCCGCTCTAAGCATATCGACATCACTTCATTAAAGAGCAAGTGGAAAACGGGGTGGTTGAGCTGTATTTTGTCAGAACTGAGTATGAGCTGGCAGACATTTTCACCAAGCCTTTAGCACGAGAACGACTTAAATTTCTCATTAAAAAGCTTAGAGTGCAAAGCATGTCTCCTGAAACTCTGAAAAAGCTGGCATACGAAGAGGAAGAGTAATGGTGTTAACTCTCTTCACATATCATGTATCATATGTATATAAGAAAATCATAAAAACCCAAAAATATTTTTCATTTTATATAAAAATTTTCAAAAAGAAAATATAAAAATATAAAACCATAAAAAGAAAATACAAAATTTAAAAAAAATCAAAAAAATATAAAAATATGGTGTATATGACATGTCTTCTGAAAATCGATAACATTTACGGCCTTAGAAATGTCATTTAATAATGATACGAGGTTGTAAATGAAGTTCGAGCAGAAGTTACAAAAGCTTTCAAAACATGTTAATGGTCTGCTATTATTTCATATAGCAACCCGGTCTTCAATTTAAAGGCAAGTATTTCGTCAAAAAAAACTTGACCTCTCAACGGAAAATTAATTTTTCTCGGGAATGAATTACTTCATATTCATTCAAAGGCTTGTGTTTACTTTGCAACACAACCTGTGCTTCCTAATCAAATAAGTGTACGTGTTAGTGCATTTATTTATGTAAAACGAGAGAAATCTTGTTTTTATTGGTGTTGTTCTTGAAAAATAAATAAACATATCAGTTTCTCATCAGACTAGATTTTAAAAGAATGTTCTATTGCTCAAACAAAGTCTACAGCTCTTTAAATAGAAAACGAGACATTATTTGAGGGGGAGAAATAGTCAAATTCTTTCAAAAATGATCTTTTAAAATGTCATCTCGGAATAAAAAGGAAAAAATGTTTTTCAGTAACGGATTATCAATTAAAGGGGAGTTAATGTATTTGTAACTCAATTGGTCTTAAAATGTTATTGAATTTAATCTTTAAGGGACTAAATGGCAAAATATAGGACTTAGAATCCTAGTTATAAACTTTAAGGGCTAAATATGTCACTTCTATAACTTGGTTAAACATAATACTAAAGTTAAAAGGAAAATAGAAGAAGACTGAAACTACAAGGACCATTTGTGTCATTTTACAAAACTTAACCGGTTATATTAGTTTCTAACACATTTCGCTCACACACCTTTTTTCATAAAATCCAAACATCCCCAAACTCTCTTACACATTTCGCTTCCTTCAAACTTGAAAATCAAAACTCGTTTTTAAGGCAAAAGGTACACATCTACTCGTTCCTAATACATTTCTCATCATCTTGGTAAAACGAATTAGGTTATATCTCCTTTTTGCACTCTTAAGCAATTAAAAACGAATTAGGGTTCATAAGTAAAAAGTTGAGGTTATTGTCTAATTAGTTGAGGGATTTTGTTTGTTAGGGTGCGTCTTAAATGCGTGTGAAACAGTTCTTAATATCTCCTAACCATTTGTGAGATTTGACGATTTTTGTAAGATTGAATAAAGCAAAACATGTGTCAGTGGTAGATTAGATGTGGGTTTGTGTTAAGTAGCCTCTTATGAGCGTCCTTGTGCTATTAGAACATGTTCTTACCTCCTAAGAATCCTTTTACTTGGAAAAGTTATTTTTTAGGCTCGTCACATCTAAAATAGTATAAGTTTGCTTGTGTTGTGTTCAAAGTGTGTTTGTTAACTATTTCATGTTCCTATGTGGTTGTTTTTAGCCTACTAGATGTCTCTTATGCACGATTAAAGTGTTTCTCCTTTTAAAACCCTTGCGTATGTAGGATTTAGAGCTCAAAAAGTTGTTTAATCTTGTGATTATTGATTATGTGGTGCTATTATTGAATTTGTGATGATTGTTAGAAATTCTTATAGGTTTTTAATTGGTAAAACCCGAGTTAAGTATTTTTGAATGAAGCAAAATATGTTTAGGTTTGAATGAAGCAAAACATGTTTGGCTGAATGAAGCGAAACATGTTTCCAAGCGAAACATGTTTTCAGTTATTCCAAGCGAAACATGTAAATCTTATTCCAAGCGAAACATGTTTTAAGTTATTCCAAGCGAAACATGTAAGACAGTTTCAAGCGAAACATGACAGGTCACATTCCAAGCAAAATATGACAAAATATATAAGGAAACTATGCCCAAATTTTTTAAAATTTATGTAATACTTACTTATGTTGTCATACTTCATAGCTTGCCATACTTGAATGTGTTTTTGCTGCTCTCTGATTGAATGTGTGTCCTAAGTTCCCTTGGAAATGTCTTGTTGACTTTTTCTGTTGACTTTGACAATTGACCTTAGTTGACTTATTCATAGAGTGTCGTAATTCGGTCATGTTTGCATGAAACCTAATCATAGCTTATCTCTAAATCAATCATATCATCAAGAATAACCAGGCTAATCAGTATAATATATCTGTTGTGTATATAAACTGTATTGGTTAATTCTTAAGCAGAATCATGAATCCACAAGAAATTCAACAAGTGATTGCTCATGATGAAAAGTGAGTTCCATCTGCTGAAAGAGTCAAGATAAGCTCTACCAATTTGAGACTAGAAACCACTATGCCATAAAGAAAAGAGGGACATTTCAAAGTTGTCAAGATATAAAAAAAAAAATAAATCAAGAACTCCACATGCCTTCAAGGCTTTCACTATCTCTGCAAATGTCCCTGAAATCTTTATGCAACGAGTTCTTGGTAACACAATCAAAGGTTCAAAGCACAGATTTATGAAGTCCTTGGGCACAAGAAGTGAGATTCGTGCTAAAGTCTTTAGAAAGATTCTGGATATCTGTCCAAGATGTGGAAACTAGAAGGGTGGTTGAATAGTTTACCGGTTCATTTTACGTTTTAAAAGATTGCTTTCAAAATACTTAAGATCTCTGCACGTATTTGTTCTAACAAACCAACAATTTAAACCATCTTGTACGTATCATACTCAGACATTGTGAGTTATACAATGGTCTCATTTTACTTCTTAGACATTGTGAGTTGCACAATGGTCTCATTTCGTTCTCAGACATTGTAAGTTAAACAATGGTCTCAATTATACCTCAGACATTGTAAGTTAAACAATGGTCTCAATTATACCTCAGACATTGTGAGTTATACAATGGTCTCATTTTACTTCTTAGACATTGTGAGTTGCGCAATGGTCTCACTTCGTTCTCAGACATTGTAAGTTAAACAATGGTCTCTAAGGATATTATTTTCTTCATAGCTTTATACTATATCGTATTACACGAAGACCGTTATAATTTTTGTTTACATGGAATTATGTATGAATCTAAGTATTACAAGTCTTGTATGGGCGGGACTTGTAATATGAGGATTGATATGATAATTGCTATGTTAACAAAGCCGTTACAGTTCTGTTTACATGGGATTATGTATAAATCTAAGTATTACAAGTCTTGTATGGGCGGGACTTGTAATAGGAGGATTTATATGATAATTGCTATGTTGACTGGTTCATCGAGACTTTTACCTGGTTTACTCTAACCAAGGTACTCATTAACTATCTTGAACTCTATATTGATCTCGCCTGGCAGTTTTTACTCCCAGCTTCCAAAGACGAGTTTGAAACACTCGTCCCATACTCATTAGAGCACATGCATCGTTATGTCATCCATCACCTTGAAAGTTATGTGGGTACACGTATTGCATCGGGAATTATTAAGTAGGATGATTTATAATATGTTTATTTGAAAGGATTGGGACGCCTTTTCAGTTAAATAAATAAATTATAAATCACCGAACCATAAGTTTATCAATTGATTATTTACATAAATTCACCAAAATCCTAACATCCAATCACGTATAAACCCAGCAGTAACATTACTCTAGCAACGAACCAACTCCAAGATCCATATATCACCATTTGCCTTTTTATTTGTTCCATTCGAACCCAATAAAGAAGAAAACTTTAATAGAAAGCGTGTTGTTTTCTTTACAAAGGAGACAAAAAAAATGGATCTCTTAGTGATGATTCTGTATGACAACGATCTAAAAGAATGATTCATGAAAAGTACCAGATCATATGCCAAACATATCAATGTATTTACTGTATCGAATTAGAGTTTTGCATAAAACCCTTGTTTGCACCGACATCAGAATGTTGTGTGTTATGTATCCTTACTAGGGTTCATCATTGATCAAGAGATCAACTCACCAAAGCTAGTATGAACCTTTCAGCAACACGCCTTGTATACGAAACCTTTTCTGCAGCAGTTTTATAAAGATCATATCTTTAATTTGAAGACTCAAATCAAAGATCGCTCCGGTTAGATCATACATATATGTGTATAGAACCTCCAGTTAAAATATTGTGACGATCCAACGGTTAACGAACGATTTATCATCGTTTTACAACAACTGCCCAGAAAGTAACATAAAACCCTAAACGGATTTTTAGGATTCTTCTTCGTTCTTTGACCATAATACCTTGAATCCTAGATATCAAGAGCAACCCGCTATGATAACACATGTTAATAATCGATCAGCCCATCTAGGATTAGTTTTACGAATAACATTAATATGCAGCGGAATAATAAGAAGAATAATGCTGTTCAACAAGGTTTAACTACTAAACATTGAAGCCTTCATTATATTTGATCAGAATAAATGAGACTACAATCACTATCTAATACACTAACTACTACTACTACTAAACGTGTACACACACACGCTTTTGCTAAATTCTCATTGAGAAGTCTGCTATTCTATTCTATGGATGGATAATAAAACTATTCACCCTAATACCCTTTATATAGAGGGATATCAAGGCTTACAAAGAAAGCTAATTAATTGTATTAGGAAGATAATTAAAACTAATTAAAACCTTCCTTTATCTTTGATATTCTTTGACTTTTCAATGCCTATCTTCATGGAAATCTTCCAGCTTTTAATTCTTCCATATGTCGAATCCCAAAGTGTCATATTAATACCTTGTTGTTTCATTCGTCTTCATTTAAGCATATGTATTTTTGTAATCATCAAATCAATAAACCCAACAATTATTAGGAATTATTGTAAACAGACTTAGGTCTGGTAGTTATAGAGTTAAGTCTGGTAGACATAGTTAAGTCTGCCAGTACTAAGTTAAGTCTGACAGTACTATAGTTAGTACTGGCCTTGTCTAGTTAAGTCTGTTTATGTAACAGAATAGTTATAATAGTTATCTTAGAGATATCTTAGGAGATATCTTAGGAAAGGATATGCATTATCCGTTTACGCGTTTGTAAAGCCCATTAGGGTTTCCTTGGTGTATAAAAGGAACCCTATGGCATAGTGTTTGAAATGTCGAACCCAAATAAAAATCAATAGAAAATAGCAAAGTTTTACATTGTGTTCTTCTTAGTACTTGTGTTAAGATTCCGCATTAGCACATAGTATTCATAGTCATTGTCTCTCATATAGTTGATTTGGATTTATTCAAGTTAGCTATTGTCTTACAAAAGGCTAAACAGATCTAAGACTTTGGACCTACAATAAGTCTAAAGTGGAGTGCTACAACTGCCACAAGAGGGGACATTTTGCGAGGGAGTGCAGAGCTCTAAGAAATTAAGACAACAGGAACAAGGAAAGCTTAAGAAGGAGTGTGCCTGTGGAAATATCTGCTTACACACCTTTTGTAACATCCGAGAATTTTCGGATTTTTAGATAACTATTTTACCCTTTGACTTTTAGGTCTGGCTTGACTTACAAAAACAACCATCTAAATCAAGTTTTCACAGCTCGGACCCTAAAGCAATTAGATGTGAAACGACATTCCTGACAACTTTTCAGTTTTGCCCGAGACCTGGAAACGAGCCGAAAAGGGCTAAAACAGCACCGCAAACATTTTTCGAACAATATACAACGCGGACACACAAAAACAATTAAATTTGTTTTTAATTATCAGTATTTATTTAATAAAAATATTAAATAAATTAGTCATCATTTTAATTAAAAGCGTTGCGGATAACACGAATACTCGAGTTGAAATCCAATTTTATTTCGGGCAAGGCGAAACCGGTTCACAAAATGAATAACAGATATTTTATTAAATGTTATAAAGTATTTATGAAACATTATCAAGTAAATACTCATTTTTATCAGAAAAATGATTCGGAAAACAATGGCGCAAGTTTCAAGAGTTGAATCATCCGTTAAGTCCTTCAAACGAGTCATGAACCGATACGTATCGAAGTTTTACTAAAAAGTTACAAAACGAACCCTAGACTATTTCAACTTGTCACTTTTGATTTAAAGTTTTAATATATATATAAAATTATATATATTTATTTCATTTATACAAATAAAACACACCCACATCACTACTCTCTCCCTCTCCTTTTATCCGGCCACCGCCCTACCACCGTCTCCGGCGACTATTCCGGCCACCACCGCCGCGCCGCCGCCGGAAAACTTTTCCGGCGGAGTTTTCCGGTGAGCTCCAAAAAGCTTCCTCACATCCCGATCTATTCGATCCACACACCCACTCTCGGTCACGCGTCGTCACCACCACCACTCGACCGCCGCTGCCACACCACCACCACGAGGGTGCGTTGGGTTCGGGTCAGCCACCACCCTAAGGTGGGTTTGGGTGGCAGCCACCGAACAAAGGTGCGCTCGGGTTGGGTTTAGCAGCTAGGGGTGGTTTGTTTTGGTGGTATAACACCACCACAAGGGTGTCGGGGTGGGGGTTTACAGCCGGGGGGGTATGAGTTGTGTGGTTGGCTTATGTGCTAACAGCCGGGGGGTGTGCGTCGGGTTGGGGTTACAACCAAGGGGGTGTTCATGTAGGGTTATAGCAAAAAGGGGTGTTTGTTTCGACGGTTAACAGCCGGGACAGCCGGGGGGGAGGGGTTGTCGGAGTTGGGTTGCAACAACAAGGAGAGTTTGGTTTAGGTTTAAACAAGTTAAGGGCGTGTTTGGTTTAAGAGAGAGACACGAAGGACGTGTTTGGTTTAGCGAAACAACGAGGAAACAACGAGGGTTCGTTTGGTTTATATATATCAAAACAACAAATGAAAACAACATAAGGTTTTAATAAATATCAAAACCGGATAAATATTTATTGGTGGTTTTAATTGGTTAAATAAATATAATATTTATTAATTTGTTTAAGTTAGATATAATAATATACATATATATTATATCTAGAAAACGTGAGTGTTTGAAATATTAACACGTTAACAATTGCAACATATATTGAATATAGGAAACGTCGAGTTTTGCGAAAATGGAAACGTTATATAAACGGAGAATTCATGATGAAATTTATATAATTTTCTATATTTACGATTCACTAAAACTCTATTATTTTAGAGAACCGATAAAAGGAATTAAGATATGTTCTAAGATATATTAAACGATATTATACAATAACCTGGACAACGAACGAAAAACTATACTTTTACATTGAGATAACCATTTTAGACGCGACCTGTCGAGGAAACGAAATATAAGTTTATAAAATATTATTTTATATTTTATAATTTTCAGCTAGAAGGTAACACCATAACTATTGTAAAAGTTTTACAAACGTCGTGTGTTTAATTTATAACTTAAAGACGTGTGTCTACAAGGACTTTTTAATAATTAAATGAGTTGTCGAAATAATTGGTATAATTATTTACTCTCACTTTTTATATAATACTTGCAAAGTATTATGCGGTTCACATTAATCCTTGAGTTGTCTGTCTTTATTATATAATTCGCGGTACGAGTTATACAATGGTTTATTTTTCATATGTAATATATATAGAATATATATTACACACTTTGGGTATATTTTCAATTTATTTATTTAACCAGCCACCAAACCATTACAACGTTAAATCTAAATCTTTATCAACGCGTCGCGTTGACATAACAATTCACTGGGAAACCCAAACACATTATCCTAGGCTAGTGGGACTTAGCCGTTAAGTTAAGCTGCATCTTCTCGGTCAGGCCGCTTCGTCTTCCGTTCGTGTCGTGCATATTAGATGCCTATCTGTCAATCGTTCTACATCATCAAGGTGAGTTCATAGCCCCACGTTTTACTTGTTTTACATATATTTTTGGGGTGAGAACATGCTTGTGCAAATCTGTTTGCAAACTCAATTACGTGGTCGATTACATACGTGTTTACATGAATGTTTACAAATACATTTACATGGTTGATTACCTGTTTGGTTTACATACTCATTTATATATCTCGCGAGGAGATACAATACTTGGTTTAAATTTTTGGAACGTAAACGCATACTATACTTTTATGATTACGGATTAGCTTAGGTTGCATGAACTGTAAATCACTTGGAGGGTGAGCGCGAATGTTATGAAATAGATCTATTCGGGATTGACAATCCCCGTTCGGGTGATTAGCTATCACTGGGCAAACGAACGTTATAACATGTCGGAACACGATTGGTTGAGTCTTCAGGGCCAACAATTACATACACATGAATATTTTCAGAAATGCCCAGGTGTTCTTGGAGGGGACACCTATGATGGGTACACATTATTTTCATTAACGCCCGGGTGTTCTTGGAGGGAACACCTACGATGGGTACACTCTTACTGTGCCTTGAATAAAGTGGCATACATACAAGTCTACGTCACAGTTTCATGAACTTAGAGTAATGGTAATCATGGTTTTATACACACTTGAACATTTACGTTGCCTTGAATAAAGTGGCAATACATACTTTGCATCATCAATGTGAATTAGATGCCTATCTGTCAATCATTCTTCATCATCAATGTGAATTAGATGCCTACCTATCAATCGTTCTTCAAACATCAAGGTGAGTTCATAGCCCCACGTTTTACATGTTTTACATATATTTTGGGGTGAGACCTGCTTGTTACACATTCATTACGTGTTGATTTTATACTCGTTACGTGATCATTTGCAACTCGTTCTGCATTGACATGTTTCCACGCATTTACTTGTTGATACTGTTTGTTTACCATACTCATGTACATATCTCGAGAGGAGTACAATACGGGGTTTAATTTTTGAACGTAAACGCATTCACTTTACTATTTATGATTATGGATTAGCTTAGGTTGCATGAACTGTAAATCGCATTGGAGGCTGTGACGCGCGAATGTTATAGAGTTAGATCTATTGGGGATTGACCTATCCCCCCATTTCGGGTGACTAGCTATCACCGGGACAACAGAACGTTATATTCATGTCGGATTACGATTGATTGGCGCCTGCGGGCAACAATCACCTATACATATTATTGCCCGGGTGTCCTTGGAGGGGACACCGATAAGGTGGAAACATATTTCTTACAGTATTGCCGGGTGTCTTGGAGGGAGGGACACGGTAACGGGGGAACCATATTTTCTTTTCTTATCGCCCGGCGTGTTACTTGGACGGGTAACAACATACTTTGGTACGTCTTATGTGCCTGAATAAAAGTGGATACATTACATGTTACGTCACAAGTTCATGTATTACGTAATGGTAATCATGGTTTTATACACACTTGAGAATAAAGGTGGCATACATACTTGGATAGTTGTGATCCAACTTTGATACGTACATTTTGGGATTTTGGGGATAGAAATGGATCTGCATATTTTACAGCTAATTGATTGTCTAACAATCGTACATACGCATTTTGGAAGGTCATTTTAGGATTTAAAAAATGGTTGCACAATTATTTATGATACGTGTAGGGAGAACAAGTAGTCATTAAACGTTTTTATTGAAATACTGTATGATTCAGTGGGCAGATAACTTATAAACTAAGTTTGTATTTACAGAAACTATGAACTCACCTACTTTTGTTGACTTTTTAAGCAGTTTTTCTCAGGGAAATTTATCATGCTCGGATTCTTGAAGTGCATTGGAGTTCTATACATTCAGCTTTTCTTTGTGATGCATTATGGGACAAATGTATATTAAATTCAGATTTTGATTAAATCAACGAGATTGTTTTACAAACGACACATTTAGAGGTCGTTCTCTTGTATCTAGCGCTGTGTATTATGAAGTAGCACCCCATGTGGTATTCCGCTGCATTGTTGTATTTTTGGGGGTGTTACACTTGTACTAATAGGCAAGTATAAATAGTGTTTAAGTACAAATTTTCTAGATTTTTTTAATAAATTCAAAATTTTCAAAATACCGTACTCAACACTATATATATATATATATATATATATATATATATATATATATATATATAATACCCTCATAAATTGAGAGGGGCATTAAAATGTTTCTAATTCAACTTGTTAATAATTAGAACATTTTTCTCCCTGAAAACATTTATATTTAAATCAATTAATATCCAAAATATTAAAAGATTTAACATTTTTGATAAGGGGAGAAAATGTGATTAAAATATATGACTATAGATGTGATTCTAAGGACTCATGTGCGAGCTTCAACCTTCATGTGCTAAACATTTTCGAATATCGATGCACGTGTTAAGGGGGAGCAATTTTTGTAAAGTAAAACCATCGAGGTACTAAATGTTTTGATTTATATAACAATGTACCTTGATCGATGTTTTCAAATGGTTTTAAGGCTGTGAACAATACCAAAAGACCGACATGCTCTATAATAATTAGAGTTTTAAGGTGCATAAGCTTAGGTATTCGTTCCATGATTCGAGCCAGAACCCGGAGGGGATTCTACCCAGGACCATTCTCATCTAGTTAGACATAGAACGTCTTTTAGTAATGATGTAAAAAGGAGTAAAGTGAGAAAAAGGAATAATGCGGACTAAGACAGAGCTAGCACTGGAATAAACCCAACAAGGTGTTAGTGAGAAGTGTGGTGCGCAGATGAAGGGGGTTGAGATATGAAAAAGAAAAAGGTTCTTAAGATATGGGTGAAAAGAAGAAGCCCTCCTGTCATCTTTAGGCAGAAACGAGTTGATAATACAAATTAATGTCTAAAAACGTTTTATTTATATTTTCTGACCTCTAATCAGTTTGATATAATAACAAAAATTGTTTAAAAACGTATACAATAAAAATAATGTTTACATATTATCAAATGTAAAATTCATTTCTATCACTTAAGGTATGAACAACAAATTAATTAAGCATGAGTAGTGATCAAGAATATATTTTTCTATTAATCCTCACTTTTTACATTCTACAAAAGTATTCTCAAAAATACATTTAAAAAATATTTTCTAATTAAAAGAAAAGTTTTATTAAAAACTTAAAATTTGAAATTCAAATTTCCCCCCAAAATTGAAGGTTTCATAACAGATACAACCTTCACCACAAAAAGACAAAAAAAGGGAGCAGAGTATAGTGGCGGCCCCCTTTTATATAAAGGACCGCCGAAACCGCCACCAGATGACCGTTGGGATTCCCTGCCTATAAATACTGCTCCATTCCCAGCAGAAAAACATTCCTCTTTGCATGAAATTTTTTAGTCTTTTCTTTCTCTCTCTAAACCTTCTTTCTCTCACTAAATCTCTTGATCACTAACATACTTAGATCTTGTTTCAAGTGATCTAATCTCTTCTTCTCATCTCTTCCCTCTCATTCAAGTGCAAGAGAAAAACACTCGTATTCGTCAAGAAACGACTTATGTCGCAAGTGATAATTAGGATCTCTCTTTCTTTTCTTCTAAGTACAAATCTTTGTATTTATCTTGAGTATCTGTGTGTTCGGCATATTGTAATAGATCGCTAGTGTTGATCTCCGTGGGAGTGTGTGTATATCTTGTAAAGTGGTAGATTGGTTCTAGATAAGATTAGGACTCGACATTTAGCTTAGTGTCGAAAAGGAAAATAACTTGGTTGAACGTAAACTAAGAAAGTTGAAAGGAAATATATTGCTTTAAAGGCTAAGAAAGAATCTAGTGATGAAGAGTGTTCGACTTCCGGTAGTGAAGACGAAGAGTACGCCATGGCGGTAAGAGACTTCAAGAAGTTTTTTAAAAGAAGAGGTAGATTCGTGAGGCAACCTCGGAACGACAAAAAGACGTTCCAAAGAAGCCGTGATGACAAGAACGGTAAAAGTGATAGAAAATGCTTTAGATGCGGCGATCCGAATCATCTTATTGGAGAATGTCCAAAACCACCGAAAGATAAGAACCAAAGAGCTTTTGTCGGAGGCTCTTGGAGCGATAGCGGTGAAGAAGATGATGAGAAGGTCAAAGATGAAACGTGTCTTGTAGCTCATGCATCAAGTGAGGTATGTTCCGAATCCTCCTACTTTAGTGATGAAAATTCATCAATTGATGATTTAGCTTTAGACAATGAATATGATAAATTATGCAAAATGAGTCTAAAGATAATCACTAAAAAACAAAGGTTAAAGCTACTAGAAATAATCTAGAAAATGAGCTTGAAATTAAAGGTAATTGTCCATACTCGAGAAAAACACGGGAGTTGATCTCGATTGCGCAAAAGTGTCTGCATTAAAATTAAGAATGAAAAGCTCAAAGTAAGAATCCACCTAGAGTAACCAAAACTTGAAAAGAGTACACATTGTTTAATGAAATGTTAAGTAATCAAAAACCTCTCCCGGTGATAAATTGGTTTTTAGGGTTTATTCTTTGGAAGCATCATACTAGTATGAATAAGGAAATAAAATTTGTGAAGCTCAGAAAAATGGCGTATTCTGATGATAGGTCCTTAAAAATGGCCGGCCCCCTAATGATAAGGCGCCCCCAAAATAATTATGGGGACTCCACCAAGCAAATGCATGGATCCTGAGAAACTTGTGTCTTTTCAAAAATTCCATTTTGGGTTCCTAGACCAAAAACATAATTGTAAAACAAAGCCAAAGTTCTCGTTATCTTGTGACTAATGGAAGTTAAATAATTCTATAAACCATTGTCAAAAACCGGAGTTGGATTTTTGAAACAAATCTTTAGGTCAAAAACTCACCTCCTAGTAATATGTTACATAATAATTATCTAGTTTAAAACAAGCAACCAAGAAGACATGTTGGTTGAACAAAACAAACCTCACATGGCTTTCCCGTAACTTGGAACAACTTTCCACGTCAAGTTACATGCCACGGAATGTTTCTGTCTTCCATTCTCACATCCACACCAATTGCATCAATGCAAGGGATGTTTGGCCACTAACAACTTTAGGACCCATGAGATATTGGGGACCAAATGTTTGAGTTATTGTCTTATATAAATAGATATGCCTTGGATTCAACTTGGAGCCATGACGATATGGATCAAGGATAGCGGGATGCTTCTAAACATTTTACGGGCAACCGAAATCTCTTTCTTCACTTACAGGACATACAATGGAGGTACATCATTTTTGGTGTATCTTTGCTGGTAACATCATTGGACAATGGTTTTGATTTCTAATGACTCTCTCAAAATAGATAATGTAGAACATGTTGATAACTTAGGATTTAATTTGCTAAGTATAGAAAAATATGTGACAATAAGTGTAGAGTAATTTCTCTTGTAACATGTAGTGGACAATCACTAAGGACGGTAGAGTCATAGGTAAAGGTATTAGAAAGAAAGGCTTATATGTGATGAAATTAGGAATTAAGCCAAAGGATCAAATTTGTCTAACAACGATTGATAAAAATTCCACCTTGTGGCATAGCAGATTAGGACACGCAAATATGTGTCTCATTCAATTGTTGGGCTCTTAGGAATTAGTTAGAAACCTACCAAAGCTTAAGTTTGATAAACATTTTTGTGATGCTTGTAAAATGGGAAAATAAGCTCACGCTAGTCACAAAGCTAAGAAGTTGTCTCAACGACAAGATGCTCTAGAACTTTCTCCCATATGGATCTCTTCGTCATCCCCGTACGGAGTTACGGAGGAAACCGTTACACCCTAGTCATAGTAGATGACTACTCTAGGTATACTTGGACTAGATTTCTTATAGGGATAAACCGAGCTTTTCGATCAATTCGAAATATTTACTAGGAAAATCCAAAACCAATTAGGTTGTTTAATAGTGTCAATAAGAACCGACTACGGTAGAGAATTTGATAATGAGGTGCAATTTGGAGAATCGTGTAATGTCAATAGTATTACACATAACTTCTCGGCTCTACGCACTCCTCAATCAAATGGCGTGGTCAAAAGAAAGAATAGGACACTTCAAGAAATGAGTAGGACTATATTGAATGAGCAATCGTTACCACAAAAGTTTTTGGTGTAAGTTGTAGATACTTCAACGTACATCTCAACGAATTCATTTTAGGTGCCATTCTCGGAAAACACTTATGAAACCTCTTAAGAGGTAGAAAACCTACGCTAGATTATTTTAGAGTGTTTGGAAGCAAGTGCTTCATTTTAAACAAAAGACTACCTTACCAAGTTTGACCCAAAGTCATACGAATGTGTCTTTTTAGGTTATTCTCAAAATAGTAAAGCCTACATCATCCTAAACAAACACACTAGGAAAGTCGATAAGCATCAACTTATAAGTGACATTCGATGAAACTCCTCCACCCTCTACGGGTCAATCACCCTTGGTGGAATGATGACTTAGATGAAGAAGAAAGAAAATACATTAGGTCACAAAAAGAAAACCTAGAAAACGGACATTGTGGATGAAAACTTTAGAGATCGATAAAAATAGTCAACATTAAGGAAATCTTAGGACATCCATTAGAAAATGTCATAGGGAACCCTTAACCAAAGTACCTTAGAGGTACAAGCCCCAAAACAAAGTAACTTCTTTTGTTTTATATCATACTATAGAACCTAACGCATGTGAATGAAGCGTAGGAGATGAAAGTTGGATGGGTTTTTCGGGTCATGGCAAGAAGTATTAAATCAATTCGTTGCTATGACGTTTGAGAGTTGGTTCCTTCGACCATTATGGGAATATGTACATCAGAGTTAATAAGTGGGTATTTAGAAATAAGTTAGACGAGAAAGGTATTGTTGTTCGAAATAAGGATCTAGGTTGTTGCTCAACGCTACAATCCAACAATGGGGCATCGATTATGATAGAAACTTTTGCCCGGTTGCTAGACTTGGGTCCATTAGAATATTATTTAGCTGTGGCTTGTGCCTAGATTTTCAAACTATTCCCAAATGGATGTAAAAGTGCAATTCCTGAAGGTTTTATCAATGAGGAGGTATACATGGCACAAACCTCCGGGATTCATTGATTTCGAAAAAACCGGATCTTGTTTGTTAAATTAAAGAAGCTTTATATGGTCTTAAATAAGCACCCAAAGCTTGGTATGATAGATTAAAAGGTTTTCTTATTAAACATGAATATAAAATAGGAATGGTAGATAACACTTCTTTTTACTAGAAGAAAAGTTATATCTCATCATTTGTTCAAATATATTGTCGATGACATTCTATTACGGTTTCGATTGTCAAGACATTTGTGATGAATTGCTAAAATCATGATGGACGAGTTGACATGGCATGATGGGTGTGAAACTTAATTCTTCCTTGATTCAATAAACAATTGAAGATGGTATTTTTTTTAATCAATTAAGTATATTAAAGGAAATGCTAAAAATTTAGGTCTAGAGGATTCTAAAACCAATGGAAACCCCATGTCCTTCGTTACTAACTCACAATAATATGAAGAGTTGTGTGTCGGTTAGATAGTACCAGTTATCGAGCCATGATATGTAGTTTATTTATACCTAACTGAAGTAGGCCAGGATATCATGTTTAGTGTTTGACCTTTGAGCTCGCTTCCTAAGAGGCTCCAAAACCTCTCACCTTGAAGCGGTTTAAGCGATCTTCGATACATTAAAGCACTACGCACTTGAGGATTATGGTATCATAAGGGGACCGACATAGATCCGTAGTATATGCGTACTTGATCATGCGGGTATTTGTGGACCGATAAGAGCACTAGCGGTATTTGTCCGTTCGTGGATGTTGTTTGAATTCTTGGTTCTCAAAGAAAATAACCGCTCTTGCGATATCAAAAACCGAAGCCGAAATTACGTAAGCGGCTGAATAAGGCATGTCAAACTAAGCACTTTATGGTATGATACAAGCTCTTATGGACTACGACGTTACGACTCGATGAGGTTCCTCTCATGTTGCGACAACCAATGGCTGCCGGGATTTTGACTTAGCAAAACCCGTGCAACTTCTCGTACCAAACACATCGAAAATATGCTACATTTTTCTTCGTGATAATGTCTAGAAAAGACATATCTCAATCGAAAAAGTGTCGTCCGTCGACAACATCACCGACATCTTACTAAACCCCTTAAATGTGAATCGTTTAACTATCTACATCTTGGTTTAGGAATGATGGAACACATTCCATAAACCTTATGTGTCCGCTTCTCCTTCTTCTAGTTTCGATTCTAGTTAGTGTTTCATTTCGTATTGTCGTGACAAACTAAATTCTTCATCCGAAGTTACTGTCTAAGCCTTTGTAATTCGCGGAAATGCAAATTAAACTGTCACTCCTCTTTTGTTAAATTTTCGTCAAAAACTCAAGTCCAATACCCTTTACTGAGGGCGGCCCCCATATAGGCGGCCCCCAATATATTTGAAACCGCCAGGAGATATGGGACCGCCATCAACAGACCATATTTTGGACACTTAACCAAAAAAAATGCAAAACACAAAAACAAACACTCCCTTACCTGTTGGTGCAACGAACACGACCCAAAACATACCAAAACTCAAAATCAATCATTAAAACTTCAATTGAAGATCAAATCAACACTAATAATCAATCCTAATATCACAAAGATCATCAATTGTAAGTCATTTCATCTATTTCTTTCAATTTGAGTCTAGGGTTCATGATGAACACCAAAAATCAAAATTGGGGATTTTTGATTTTTCTTTCAATTTTGTGCAATTAAGAGTACTAGGATACAATGTATAACTAATATGCTTCCCGTAGATATAGGATTTGCATACATTAGTGAACTTGTTGAAAAATTGATTTCGAACCAAAACCCCAATTTTATTTTCAAATCACTCACGTTAGGAACATCATAAAATTGTTGTTATGCATTGTCAATACAACCTAAAAACGTTTTCAAATACATGCATAATGACCTCATGAACAAATTTCGAGATACATAATTCATATGTATTTTTCGACTTGTTTGGTTGAGCAAAATCAAACTAAGGAGCGTTTGGATTAACTCTTAGGATGTTATACTTAGGTCGAGTTAATCGTTACTCCACATTTGTTGCATATAGGCACACACTAGGCAAGAACTCAAGACATTACTACAAGTAAAATACAATTAAAATGTGATCTTGGTTATCTTATTCTAGGTGACAATGCCTCGCAAATCTTCTGAAGATTACAAAAACACAAGACACTACATTCCTCAAATTTCACATGAATTTCGTTCTCCAATAAAAGAAAAACTAAGAAACCTTGAAGAACGTTACATTCACGAGGGTCGGGTGGTTTTTGATAACTTTACGGATCTTAGATATGTTCGGTCTTTGTTTCATTTTGTCGAGTTTGAGTGTCTTCTTGAAATCAATGAACAAGTTTGTCCTCGTTTTATTCTTGAGTTTTACAGTCAGTATCGTTTGAGTTATTCCGACGAAGGTCAAATGTTTGTTGAATTTGTCATTCAAAACCAATACTTCTCTCTTTGTCTTGAAGACTTTGCTCAAATCCTCAGAATCCCTTGTGAGGGTGCGTGTGTCTTTAGTGACCGATGGTCACTTGATGAGTTGGTATATGGTGCCCCTTCGGAAGGCCCATATCAAACCAACCTTCCTTCTCCCGATGATATCATCTCGTATGTTCGAGAAGATAGAGAAGGTCAAGTCACTCGTATTCGTCATCAAGAAGAAATTGAGGTTCAAAATTATCAAATTCTCACTCGTGAAATTGTGTCAACTTTGAAACCTTTGGAAGAAATAATTCGGGAAAATGTTTTCTGTTTGGGGGGTAATCGGGATCACGTCCCCGCATGTCTTTGTTATATGCTTTATTGCGTTACAAACTCTGAAAAATTCAATCTTGCCTACTTCATGGCAAAACGAATGGAGTGGGTTACCAAGCAAGCTAGGTTGATTCTACCTTATGGTATGCTATTAACCCGCTTGTTTGATTTCATCATTAGTGAATATCTCGAGTTGAAGAACGAGTCCTATGTCTTGTACGATCGTGTCATGACTCCTCTTGTCGCTCAACTAGAGCGAAAACCAAGAAGGGATCGTGGCACAAGAAGAGGTCGTCAATCCACTTCATCTTCCGCCTTCGATTAACCATCCTCATCTCATCTCAACGATGATGATGACGATGGGAATGACGAAGGGACCTCGCGTGCAAGCACTCCTTCCCCCATTCGTTATGTCAATTCCCTAACCAATCAAGTTCCTCAAGTCTTTCAAAATCCACCTAACATTGAACCTCACCTTGAACCATTTTACACCCGTCAAACCGAAATCATCAACCGTCAAGTGCAATTAAGAGATGAGCATCGTGGTGGAGTAAGGTCAATCGGCAAAAGTCTTAGAAAGTTGTGGAGAAACATGAGGAAGTGAGCAATGAGGGAAATTGCTTTATGACATTATTATCTATATTATTTACTAAAATTACTATGCTTAGACAATTTGAACTTATGCTACTTGGTAGATTGCTTGGTACGGGCAATATTGCTTGCCTAGGATGATCGTTCAATTTCATCATCCAAAATCCTTGTTTGAAATATTTCTTGATACACTCTAGTCATTTTTATGACACTATGCATGTCTATGAATATGCCGCTTTCCTATATACATGCTCCTTTGATTTAGCTTAGGATACTTGGTTTTGATAGATGATTCATAATGAATTTGGCTTGATTAAATTTTTAGAAATATGTTAATCTAAGCATTTTAGAAATTTCTAGAATGGTTGGGAGAAGACATCACTCTGTTAATAACCCAGTGATAAATAACATAAGTTATTTATAAAATAGTATAATAGTTATATATCTTTACGTACTATTTAGAAGATGTAGCGGCACAAAGGATTTTCTTAGATGGAAAAAGAAAAGTAGTTATAGTTAAGGTTTTAACCTTGTTCTCTATAACCATGGCTCTGATACCAATCTGTAACACCCCTATTTTTACATATTGCAGCGAAAGCTAATCTGGGGTATTACTTCATAGTACAACAGTCATAATCATAGAAAACGACTCAAAAGAGACGTTTTGGAAAATTTAGTTATCATTCATTTATTCATCAGAGTTTTACAAAAGGAGGTCTCAAAATCTAGAAACATAAAGTTTGAATGATAACAGTTTTAGCCATCTTCAAGTCCGTGCCACTCCGTGCCATAAGTCGCTCAATTACCTGAGATAAACATGCTAAAAAGTTAACACAAAGGTTGAGTGAAATTCATAGGTTTATGATAAATAGTTTGAATACAAGTTCAGTAGTGGGTTACGTTGTTATACACCCATAGAAAATATTATTATTGCCCTAAGCTCATGAACCTGATGCCTTAAGAAATCATAGATGGTACAATGTTGCCCCTCGGGTGCCTTGCCAAACACCCAGCAGATTCAAATATAGTGCTATTGGTTACCAAAAGTATAGGTACACCAACGGGGAGTCCAGTCCCAAATAGATCTATTCACAATATTCACGCTCACTCCGTAGAGTAATTAACGGTTCATGATATAGGGACTTAAAGGAGCAAGTAGTAGATAACTTAGGCAATAATAATCAGGACAACATATAGAAAAACACTTGAATTCATGGTTTATAGCATGTATCCCCCTCGCGGGTTTATAAATCATTTAAGAGATTGAAATGCGAGGCTATGAACTCACCTTAACAATACAGGGAAATCTGATTGATGGCAAAAGTATATGAAATGAAAGTAACGGCTTCGTGACACAACCTGGGTAATATGTCAAGTCTTAGTTTGATTGGATATGTTTTATGTTATAAAGCTTGTAACATCATTTTGATTGAAATATTATGGAAATATCGTATCATTGTTCGAGCAATCATAATTCAGAGGTCTTATAGTAAACGTTTGAGGAGCCAGGACACTTTAAATAATAAATCCAACAAACTCGTCAAAACGTATACCCAAATGAAACCCCTCACATGAAGCTCTCTAGTACCCTCACATGAAGCGTCTCTAGTGTAACGCGATACATTATAGTTTAAGTTTCTTCAACAGCCGTTGTGTCGCGATGATGTAAATTATCTTGTTGTATTATAAAGTAATTGATTTATAAGAGTCCGTTCGATGATTAATAACGATAAATGTGTCGGGTTTTAATAAAATTAAGTTTTATATATACTTTTATAATTAATATATAAAAATATAATATTTTGTTAATACAAATAATGTCCAAAAACGTTATTTATATTTTTCGATCTCTCAAAGTTTTGAGAATAACAAAATGTGAAAACGTTTACGATAAAATTAAACGTTTATAAATTACTAATCATAAAATTTTATTCCTAAGATTAATCACTTAAGGTATGGATAAAAAAATCATTAAACATGATTAGTGATCAAGAAAATATTTTTTCTCAAATCTTATACTTCCACAAAAATGTTTTTATAAAAATTTTGTGTACTTGTACTTTTTTTTATATGTCTGTTTCAATCAATCTTATTTAGTAATGTTTTCATGTCCATTTTAGAGTTTTCCATGTCTAAATATGATTAGAATTCTATTAGTTAAGGGCCCAGCTCTGTGTTGTTTTTAGACCCCAACATCTGTCCAAGTTATTCTTAAGAACGATTTAGCCTTAAACTGTCTTTCATCTTCAATTTTTAGTTAGTCAAATAAGTTTTTTAGGGTCTAAACTTTTGTGTATAAGCTCCTTAGATTGCATATTTCATCTGTTTTAACTCATTTTAGTTTTTGAAAGTCCTTTACTAGCTTAAATTTTAACCTGAAATTTGTCCCTTATTTTTAATGAAAACCAAATCAGTGTGTGCTGATCCAAACAACCTTTTTCAAAGTGATTTCTAACTTAAACTTTAATTCAAAATTTCATTTATGTTGATATGTGCTACTTGATGACCCAACTCAATCTGTTTTAAGCTTGTAAGCCCATAAGTTTCTTTTTGCTCAGCTAAATTTAAGCTCAAAAGTAGCATTTGTGGCTGCTTTGTTGACTGTGTTTAGCAATTGTGCTTATTTGCCTGGTTTAGCTTTTCTGCTTATATCTAGTTCCTTATTTGGTTTAAATTTGCTTATTAGGTGATTAGTGTAGGTCTGCTTTTACTCAGTTAGTTTTTTTCCATTTGCTTATTTTGCTAACTAGCCAAGAGTTAGCTGATTTAAGACTTATTATAATAGTAAATATGCCCTTATTTAGTTGCTATTTTTCTAGCATATTTTCAGATTTATTAAAAGTCTCTTTTTTTAATTGTGCTTATTTTTGAAGTAGTTTAAGTTTTTAAAAAAAAAATGAAGAAAAAAGGTGGCCATGGGGCTCGAACCCATGACCTCCCCCTTTAACACAAACGTCCTTAACACACGCTTTCAATGCCAGTAGCGCCATAGGGCCATCTGGTTTTCTACTACACAATTAAATTCTTAAGCCTTTCTTGCCCATTAAGCTTTCACCCATTTGGGCTTATTTCACAGCTTTATTCAATAAGCTAGCATCTCCTTTTTAATTTTTCTTAGGTTAAGAATTCTCCCAAGCACTTTTCAGAATTTTTCATAATTTTTCCTAGTGTTTACTATTTTTTAATTAATTTGTTCCTTTTAAAACAGTGTTTAATTCATAATAATATTACAAAGTCAAAAAAATAAGAATTCTTTTTTTCAAAATTTTCTTTTATCATTTAGAACCTAGGAAAAATAAATTTGCATCGAGGTTAATATTTTAAAATTTCGTTTTTTAAAGAACGGGTTTTAAATCCCGTTCTCGTTTTCTTCGCGTTTTTAACTTTAAAAGCTTCCGTTTGTGGTCTAGTTTTCTTTATTCTTACTTTTTAGTCATTTAGGATTAATTAAAAGTAAAAAAAAATCACTTTAGGATATAATTTTTGATAAATTAATTTTTTAAGTCGCGTTTTTACGTTCCCGTTTTTAGGTTTTAGCTTAAATTGCCTTCGTTTTAGGGTTTCTTTTACTTGTTTTTGCATTTTTAATTGCAGAAATAGAATCCAATCCAATCTTTGATTATTCAAGCATTGTTCACAAACCAAACTCGATTTTCAAAATTCAAGCCTGCGGGAAGAACGACCCGGGTCCGTTTTTAAACTTTGTGGATAACGAAGTGAGAGACCGATACTCCAGTAATTACTATAACTACTAAATTGATATATCCTATTTATATATATATATATATATATATATATATATATATATATATATATATATTATATATATAGAAATTATTAAACTATTTAATGTGTTAAAAAGGAATCTGATCACCTTACCTCTTGAATCTACCTCTTCTATCTTAAATCATGAACTCCTTCTTATTCTTCTACATCTCATCTCCTCAACCAAAATCACCATGAATTCCACAAATGCTTCTTCTTTAACCCTTTCAAGAAAATCAAATTAACCATAATCCCTCCTAGATAACTATTTGTCAACATCTCTAGTGATGAAGAAGTCACCACTACACCTTCTCCTACCACCACTTCTTCATCTCCAACTCCTCCAAATGCACCATCAAAAACTCCATCCACAAATCAAACCTCCTCAAGCCAAGATAATACATCTTCTTCTTTTCAATCAAAACTTCAAATTTCACCTTCATCCTCTCATGAACCAACCTCTCCTCAACCTTTGAACCCTTTGCTTGAGAACATCTTGGATGTCCCTCCTAGACCTTTAAACCCTCAACCACTTCAAAGCCTTCCTTCTTTGGATATCACTCTATCATTATCACCAATCACACCTCTTGAAAATCTCTCAAGTCCACCTTCACCATCACTACCACCACCTCAACCTCCTATCATGGGGCATCCACTCTACTACAACTATCATGACTATCATGGATCAACTTGTATTTGTTGTTTCCACAACCGTAACCTCTACTTGAACCTTCGAGATGAAATGAACATTATGTTTGCTCATCTTGAGTATCTTCTAACTACCGCCTTCACAACCCATTTTCCACCTCCACCATAGACCCTTTTCAAATGGTTTAATAATGGAAAATCCAAAGACATATTGTTTAAAAAGTCATTCTATATGAATCATGAATCATTTAAGACTTATGTAGTTATGTCTATTTATCTTGTATTAGTTCTAGTTTTCTTTTGCATGAATGTATTAGTTGGTTTTGCTAATGTATGATTTTCTTGTTGGTGGAATGAAAATCTTCTTTTGTTAGTTTAAATACAATGTGTTATCTTGAAGAATATTTGTCTTGCACTTGTATTTCTAACCTTGTTTTGTAACAAATTATCGTAAGATCGATCCCTTGATGCCCCGAACAAGGGGGAGCTTATATCAAGGGGGAGTCTTTTATCGTCGATTTCTTTCTCTCTACTACGACTCGACGATCAACCTTTTTTGAATTCGACAAAAAGGGAGAGAAATAGAATTAAACTCATTAATAATTTATAAACTTCTATTTTTATACTAAATGAGTTTATGTTTTGTCATCATCAAAAAGGGTGAGATTGTTAATACAAATAATGTCTAAAAACGTTATTTATATTTTCCGACCTCTCAATGTTTTGATAATAACAAAATGTGAAAACGTTTACGATAAAATTAAACGTTTATAAATTACTAATCATAAAATTCTATTTCTAAGATTAATCACTTAAGGTATGGATAAACAAATCATTAAATATGATTAGTGATCAAGAAAATATTTTTCTTAAACCTTACATTTCTACAAATGTGTTTTTATAAAAATATAAAAACAAAATATTTATTCATTAAAAGAAATGTTTTATTAAAAACATAAAAATTCGAAATTCAAATTTTCCCCCCAAAATAGAAGGTTCTATAACAGATACAACATTCACTACAAAAGGACAAAAAAAGGAGCGGAGTCTAGTGGCGGCCCCCTTTTAGGCCTGGCGGGCCCCTTATATATAAGGGACCGCTGGACCGCCACCAGCAACGGTCATTTTTTGTCCCCTATAAATACTGGGCCACCCCATCTGAAAAACAGAACCTCTTGCCACGAATTTTCTCAGATCCATTTTTCTCTCTTCTTCCTTTCTTTCTAAAACACATATCTTGATCACTAACATACCTTGATCTTGTTTCAAGTGATTAATTCTTTCTTCCTCCCTTTTTCTTCTTCTTCTTCTTCTAATCAAGTGCAAGAGAAGAACAATCGTATTCTTTTATATACGAATTGTTATCAAGTGATCTCTCTCTTCCTTCTCAAGATCACAAATCTTCATTACATATATTTAGTGTTGTTGTGTAAATTGGATTGTGTGTAGATCCAAGTGTGTAAATTGTGTATTGGTGTGATTTGGATTGTGTGTCAATCCAAGGGTATATATATCTTGTGAGTGTGTAAAGACTTAGTGAAGTCTTAGATTGGTTCTAGCTAAGATTAGGACTCGACATCTAGCTTAGTGTCGAAAAAAAAGGTAAGCGACGTGTAAACGGTTTTCTCCGCCTAAAAGGAGCTTGTTGACATAGTGAAATCTCGAGTGGAGTACTCGGGGAGTGGAGTAGGAACGAAGAGGTGCTTCGTTGCCGAACCACTATAAATCTTGGTGTCTTGGTTTGATCGTTTCTTTCCTTATCCCTTTATATTATTATTGTTCATTTAGTTCATTACATTAGATAGTTTTTGTTGTGATTCATATTGTTGATTGATTGACATATAACTCGAATCAAACCATTTTATAAGCAAAGAATTTTAAACCGGTCAATTAACCTGTAAACTATTCAACCCCCCCCCCCCCTTCCCCCCCACCACCCCCCCCCCCCCCCTCCCCCCCCCCCTCCCACCCCCCCACCCCCCCCCCCCCCCCCCCCCACCCCCCCCCCCCCCCCCCCCCCCCCCCCCCCCCCCCCCCTCCCCCCCCCCCCTGCCCCCCCCCCCACACCCACCCCCGGCATCAAACACAACACCCCCACCCCAACCACCACCTCCCCACCCCCACCCTACCCCCCCCACCACCCCCCCCCCCCCCCCCCCCCCCCTCCCCCTCCCCTCCCCTCCCCTCCCCTCCCTCTTCTAGTTTTCACACATTATAACTTTCTTATATCTTTAATGCTAAAACACCTAAAGTAACTGTCCATGTTACAAGTATAGGAATGTTGATATCAGCAGATATGTCATTTGATTTCCAGAATTGTGACTGACAGAAAAATGCACCATCCAAAAAATCAATCCTATTAAATGACGATATCAATCATTGTTCTTTACTCTGAGATCAGGGTTCACTTATATGAGCATGAGTTTACATAAACATAAAGTTTCAAGTGATATTTTCAAATTTTCTGTTATTTTATCCTTCAATTTTCTCATAACGGATCAAAATTGTCAAAATTCAACTCGTGCCAGCCATGAAGTTCTCTTGCAAGTCCAGTTTGGTCTCAAAAACAAAGCACCCAAAAAGAAGAGGTCATTAGAGGTGAAGGAGGCTGGTGATTAGCGGCGCGTTGAGGGAAGCAAGCAATCATACATCCGTTCCATACGTGAAGTGACCATGAGCTTATGTGAAGTCTGAAGGTTTGGTTTCCCCAAATCGCTGATATCCTGTCTCAAACTATTCACAATACACCAACAATTAGCCACGTAGTATAGCTAACTAGATCATGGGCCTGTTTGGCAAGAGCTTTTTTGAAGCTTTTTGTAGAGCTGTAAGCTTTTTGTTACAAAAATAATCTCTTCCAGAATAAATAGCTCTGTTTGGATGCATCAACTTTAAGCTTTTAATTTAAACAAGTAGCTCCTAAATGAAAAGGTGATTGATGAAGCTTTTAAAATTGTTAGGAGCTGTTAAGTTTGTAAATTACTAAAACACCCTCCAACCATAATATAATCTATTTAAATATGTCCTTTTAAGTCATTTTACATCTAATAATTATAGTGAACAGCTAAATTACCAAACACTTTTATTGAAAAAAATATACAGCTTGTAGTTCATGTTAACAGCTTTACAGCTGCATACAACTAGTTTTGCCAAACATACCCCATATGTGTGTGTGTCTATAGATATGCATCTGTTTATCTATCTGTCAAGGTGTCTTTGTCTTGAATATAGACACAGGTGTTTGGATGTGTGTTTTGAAATTGACTTAACATTGACTGAAAAGTTGTAATACAATTGGGCACAAAAAATAGCGCCCTGGATCCAATTTTGACTGAAAAGATGAAGGTTTCTTTATAATATCAACAGGTAAATGGACCACAAATGACATTTTTGCAAACAAGAGGTGATGGTCATGAAATAGAAATAAAGTCCTATGCCATTTAATAGGGACAACTGACGAGAGAATAAGCATATAATTAAACATTTATAATAATAAAAATTAGAAAATAAGTAACTAACCATTGCCATTCACCAGTCGCCTTCGCATGCCTCTCCACCGCTCTGTAAAGCCGGTCTAAGGCGTACAGGACCAAACCATACATACATTGAGCATCTTTATCCTGCAAAAAGAAAGGCAATGTCAAGTTGAATAATATGAAATTGATAATCAGCGAAGTTTCTCATAATAGAACTGTTGATAGATCGTATAAACTTTGTAACTCTTGGTCTTTACCTCAAAACATCGTGACTGATACTATTTTGTATTCAAAGTTCAAGAGTTTCTGAAAAATAATTGCAAAGACTGAAACCTAAAATACTAGTAATAAAAAAAGGAAGAAAATGAACAGTTTGAATCGTCATATACTCATGTATTCCAAGACAATTATTGGAGTTCCCATCAAGTCTGTAATGTTTCCAAGTTAGTTTACCATTGATTTGATTCTCTAATCTACTTCACATGAACAGCTCACCCCTATATATTGTTCTGTGCAGCATTTTAACGTGGCATTTTCAAGTAGAGTTCAGGGCTAAACATTCCAACGGTTATAAGTACAAGGTCACTATCAAGCATCTCCACTAAATAATATATGTATAACATCGTTCACATCTAAAAGGGTAACAGGAAAGCAAAATTACCAGACCCTGATCAATGCAATTCTGGAACTGCATAATTCTCTTTTCAACTTCCACTATTAATAGTCTTCTTTGCACTCGAGCGATTCTCCCTTTACCTTCTGCCCTTGTGTCCTGAAACAGAAAGAGCATGAGATAACTGAGACACGTACCAGATAAACTAATACCACGTATAACCTAAATTACAAACTAACTGATACCAATAAGTAAAGTTTAAAGTATGATTATAAAGAATACCCAAACCTGGAAAGTAGGGCACTCACTGAAGAAGAGAAAGGCAACACACTATAGATAATAGTTACTTAAAAGAAACGAAATATAGAATACATCTTGTATGGCATACCTGTTTGACCCATGCACGCAGTAACATGAGCACGCCAAGGGAGAGAAAGAATGCTGGTAGAGCAGCAAGAATGGCGAAGTTTATCTCGTTGGCCCTTAATATCTGGTTCAGCTCAAGCATTGCCCTGTTCAGATAACCACCATTAATAACAGATAGTATAAACAACATCAATTAGAATATATTTTTTTTGGTCTAGACTCACGTTTCAATGTCAAGTTTTAGCTTCTGAATCTGTCATCACAAAAAGATAAACATGTTATGCAACACTACTTAAAATCACTGGGTAGCAAAAGAGAAAGAGGGTGGTGGTATGGGTTACTTGAATAAGCATTGCACGAGCAAGCTCTCCCCCAAGAAGATTCTGGATTGGATGCATAAGCTCCTTCTCGTATCTACAAAAATGTTTGAATACGAACATGTCTTTAATGGAAATGTATGCCTATTAGTCGAATAGCTATACTACCCAATTGTGTCACAAAACAAAAGAATCCAAAAAGATGAACTTATTACAATTACTGTGCAACAAAGGGGGGGTACAGCTGTACACATCCTTCTATACAAATTTCACTTTAAAACATACTGTGAGCTGATAAAATGAGTGTTATTTGGTTCATCAAAATTCAAACAAATTCGATAAGTTCTAATGCAACTCTTCACGTCTTTCTGAAAGAATTGGTAACAGAAAGTATTTTGATTCTCTTCCATCATTGTCTCATAACAAATAAGCATACTCATACCTGCCCATCACTATTTCAAGCATTTCCTGGTCCGATATATTTTCTGGGAACTTTTGACCTTTAGTTTGCTCACTGAATGCCAACAACATTCTGCCAAAAAATATATAATAATAATAAATTAAACTCGTATAAAAAACAGCATATTAAGTTTCAAATGCATTTTGCAAACTATTCTACAAACTACAACATATATGAGCACAAGTGAGCTTTGGTCTCATTCAGGGCATGTTAGGTTTGAAGATTTTCGGTCAAGGGATATGATATCAATAACCTGACTAGATAGGTGGGTTTCAAAAATATCCATGTATGGATCGTAAAAACCCACTTGCGTCTCTCTTCTCCCAATTATCCTCGGCTTCTTTCATCTTCGTCACCATCACTTTCCCGTTCCTGTTTCCAGATTTGCATCCTCTCTTCTTCGCTTATTTCATCACCATGTATACTTTCTCTTGGATTAAATGATATTGATTTTTATCATTTAGTGCTTATAATAAAACTTGCATGAAACGATATTAATTTATATCTTACAAAGGGGGGAAACTTGCAGATTTGACTTTCATACACGTGCTTTATGCTGTGGATTTTGGTGGTATAAAATTGTTAACACTTTAGATGAAGATTGTTGCATATTTGATGTAATTAGAATTATGGCTTTGTTAATTTAATTTTTGCTATTGAGTTAAGATGTGATACCCATACCACAATTATCCAACCAAACAAAACTAATGATTTACTCATCACTAACCTCATACCATAATTTTATAAGACCCATACAGCCATACCCAGAGTGATTCGTGATTCCTTGTAACAGAGCAAACGCAACCTAAATTATTTCTTTATATTCTATAAAAATAGTATTCATTCGACTACAAGTTCTTTGATAAATAATTAACAGCTCATTAAGAAAATACCAAAACACTGTTTGTGTAACTTTAGCTAAAAAATGGTGAGTCTAAACTAACCTATGCAGCGAATTGGAAGTTAATTGCACTTCTTCGAGTTCCATCACTCCCTTGTGCCTCTTTCTGAATGTCTCAAAGAGTTCATCTCTTATAGCTATAAGCTGAGATAGATTAATATTTTGTTAAAAGTGATGTTGTATTAATTCCATGATAACTGAAAGCAGCATCACAAGTCTTACTGGTTGCTCTACATGATCATTCATAAAGCCAGTTATCGAGTCTTTTGCCTCAACAATCCAGTTATCAATATCAGAACTTCCTGCCAATCTACTATGTCGTAGAAGCCATACCGACAATAATGAAATTCCCACTGCTCCAAAAGTGTAACGCATCCAATGTCGGGTTATATTCCTTGGTTTCTGGTGTTTGGCAACCTAACAAAAAAAATAATACAATTTAAAAAAGAACAGTACATTGTTTGATTGCACAAAGTCACGATCTACCTTACTTTTTTTGAGCAAGGAGTAATGATTATATAGCACATCCAGCAATCAAAATTCGAACATGAGAAAATAGATTTTAAAAAGAAGTTATCAATTATAAAGAGCGTGGACAAAACCTTACCAAGAGAGTTAAGTACGCATCGAGCTTATCTAGATTTATATAGATTAAGTTGATGGCATCTCTAGTCTCACAATCCGTCCACTGAGACTCTTCCTGGTTTATATCAGGAAGTTTCTCAAACAATAACGGAGATGAATAGCTCCCATCAACAGAAGAACCAACCTGCAGAAAAAGTGCAAATTAAATAATTGGTTATCATGTAATCAATCATCCTCAGGTTTATGAAAATAAATGAAAATTCTACAACTTGAAAATCCAACCGATCTGAACTCAGTGTGTGTTTGGATGTGCGTTTAAAAGTGCTTCTGATTTAAATAATAAGAATATGATAATCAGCGGCAATAATACAATCCGTAGGAGATACTTTTGAATGTGCTTTTGTTGTTTAAAGTTGAAATAATCTGATAATTAGACAGGGCATTCTTTTTAAATAAACAAGATGATATGTCTTAAATGATGGGAGTAAAAGTTTCTCATATTAGGTAAGAAGAAGGGATAATTGGGTCGTTTTATTTTACCATCCTATAATCAAATTTTTGCAGCTAGTATGAGACTAGTTATAGGAGCCCCTAATATTCATAAAGCAATATACGTTTATTCAATCATCAATCTGATCACTGTGACGTTTGTAGTCGCAATACGCAATATCACTTTCTATGCACAAATCCAGACACTCCTAACTTTGCTTCATTTATGTTTAAGTAGCTTGTTGGGTATGAAATGTAGGGTACTTACCTGACGTTTTGCACTAAGATGACCAATTGATGCTTCCAAAGTTAGAAATAAATCATTTATAGTGCCTAGTAATGAGGCCAATGACTTCTCAGGCTCCTTAACGATCTGCTCACCAAATTTGTCAACTTCCATATACACCTAACGAGTAACAAAAAAAACAAAAATTCAACTTCAAATTGACTTAAAAGTAGCAAAAGAGTAGAGAATCACGTTTAATATTATAAGTTATGTTTTTTTAATATAGAAAAAAGCATATCACATTTGATATTTATCAGTAATTATGTTTTAAAAGCAACAAAAAACATGATTACTTCTGTTCAAAAAGAGCTATATTCTTTGTTGTTTGAGAAATCTGGTATAAGCAACAAAACATTACAAGTTTAAAACCAATAATATAATATCAAATATTTGGCAGGATGTCATAGAATGTGCCTTGTGATATGATTACTCCTTGTATTTTTAAATGTGCATGCACAACAAAACTAGTCATATTCAAGTCACCCAGGTCAACTAGATGCGCAAAATAATACTCCAGAAGTGCCAAGCATATATATATACATTTATCTACCTCCAATGATATTCTTCAAAAAGCTACAGAAATAAATTTGATATAACACAAGAAACGGACATAGCAGACCTGTGCTAAAAACGTAGCCAGTGAGTATCTTAAGCTAGTTAAGACACTTATCCTCTCGGATATATGCGCAGCTGCTGCAGAAGAGAGATTTTGCATGCCAGTACCCTCAAACACATAGTCGTGTATCAACTTCCCAGAACCATCAAAGAATGCTAAAGGCCCTCTCTCGAACACCATAAAGTACACTTTCTGAGAAGTTGATCCCTAATAAAATCACATAACAATAAACTCATTACTCAAAGCACAACATCTAGGGAAGTTATAAAAAAAAGAGAGGGGTTATGAGACCTCTGCTCTAGCTTGCCAAAAGTGCAAATTCTTCTGCACATTATGCAAATTAAAGAATATGTTCTGCAATATGTCCCCTAGAACCTCATATACTCTAGAAGCCTCAGGTGTTAGCCTAAATCACAAACAAAAATCTCAGTAAATCGCACAAACAAGTACATATACGTGATCATAGAAACAAGAATTACATGAGAGAATTGGCTTACAGCCATAGCAATACATTTATCAGATGCATCCCAATTTAGGGATCGAGTGAAAAAAAAACCTAAAATGAGAAGGATGAAAAATAATAATAATAACCACATACTATTTGAGATGCATTGACTATAATTAGATGCATCCCAATTTAGGTTCGGAAGTGATTTTGAAGTGAAAACGATACAAAGTAGTACTAGCAACAAATTTGACCTATAGAGGACGAAAAATACATAGGATTCGCCTAGCTTAATGAAATGCATCAAATATCTAATTGTTTGCTACAAGATATACTAGGTTGCATCTAAAAGATTAAAGGAGTATCTAGTTCAAGTCGATGCATCTTTAATGTGTATTATATTGATCTCTCATTTTACGATTTCTTGTCATTTGATCCTAATAAAAGGGTTGAAGCAAATTACACTAAAAAAAACAGAACCCAAATGAGCTAAAAATGAATGTTACTACTACTTACTTGAAGGGTTCAAGAGATGAAGAAGGGATGGGAAGAGGGAGACACGTGGCACGACGTCTTCGTGTACTTGTTTTGTAAAGAAAAGTGATGTTTTCAGGTAATTGTATATTGGAAAAAGATGGGATGAATCCAGTTAAACGTTGGCGTATGATTTTAGAGTATGATGAAAAAATGGATGAAGATGAATCGTCCATTGTTTTTGCCGGAGGTCAAACCTTTGCCTTGCTCATGTCTGTCTTTCACCTCAAACTCTACGGTTTTAGATTTTCATTCTTTTTCTTCTAAATTTATTCTTCCTTTACTTAAATACCGGAAGCATTTATAGCAACGAGATTTTATAACGGCCGATAATTGTAGTGATAAAAAACATTTATGAGTTATAAACGAAAAATAATAAAAGTTTAAGGATTTGAGGATTAAACATAATGTTTTGAAACCCGGTTCAACTCGGTTGGTTCAACCTATTGAAACCTATTGAACCGGTTCCGGTCAAAAAAACAGGACAAATTAAACTGGTTTAATATTTTCGAAACTCGATTAAACCCCGCCAGGTTTGAAGTGACCCGGATCAACCCGGTGGTCGAACCGATAACCCTGGAAGACCGGGTTGACCCGGTGGACGAACCGTTTGAACTGGTAACTCGGTGACTCGACCGGGTCGATTAGAAACTCGGTTTTCAAAACATTGCTATTTAAACTGAATGAAAATAAGATGGGTTATAAACTAAAATAATAATAAAAATATATATATATAACATGTATCTTTTTTATATAACTAGCTAAGGGGTAGCAATTTGGGTCGGTTTTGTGTTGACGGGTTCAGGTTGTCAGGTTGGCGGGTCCGAAAACTCCAACCTGAACTTAACTTATCTAAACTAGCGGATCAGCTATGTCAACCCTAACATGTTTACACATAACCCGAACCTGACCCATTTAACTCGTATATATACTTGGGTTGACAGGTTAATTAGGTTATACGGGTTCAATATATTAAATAGGTTTCTGGTTGACCTATGTAACCAGATTTATATACAAAAGTTGGCACATTACATGGGTTAAACGAGTTTGTGGGTCAACCCGTTTAACCAATTTAACATGTATAATAAAATATAAAGAATTTTTATATTAAAAAAAGTTCTTAAACGGGTTGATGGGTCGTCTCGCGTAATTTATTCTCAACCCGAACCTGACTTGTTTAATAAACGGGTTAGATGGGTTGACCCAAAACCGACCCAAAATCTATTTAGACTCAACCCGAACCTATTAATTTTTGTGTCGGTTTTTTATTGGGTTTCGTGTCGGGTTAGAAATTGCCGCCCCTATAACTAGTTGGATACTGCGTATAACGACAAATGAGGTCGTTTTGAGTTTTGGTGTGTAGTTTTAATTAAGTGGTGTTAATACAAAAAAGCCGTAAAAATACAAATAAGTTGTAAAAACGTTTATTTCTATCTTACGATCTTCTCGTGTTTTGTTGATAACAAATCACAAAATCATTACAAGTAAAATTTAGAATACTCAAGTTTTAGACTAATAAGTTTTTCCTAAATTAAAAACCACTCGTCAAAAATACTTTATACGCATATTTTTTTATAAGTAACTTAGACTTTTGTTTTTAGGAATTATGTAAATATTGTTTACAATATTTTACATCATTGATGACATCATGTCCTCTCCATATCTTAAGCAAATCTATCAAGATAACACAAAAATATTTTAAGATTTGGCAATCTAAAATTCGAATTTTATGTCAGGCAGTCGGTTCCATTAGAAAACACTGGCCGATTTTCTTTTGGGAAAGGAACCGCCTAGAACCGGTGAATAGTAAAAGCCAGTTCTCTCCAATTACACTGGTCGGTTCCCTTTCAGAAAGGGAACCGTGGGAACCGTGCTACAGTGCAGATTTTTGCCTATAAATAGCAAGTCATTTCTCAATTTTACTCACCCATTCTGATTCTAATCTCACTCATAATCTGATTTCTCTCTTGCTTTCAAATCTAGATAGCTTTCATATATCATTTGTAGGTAATTCTCTTAATAGAAAAAATTGCCGAAATCGCATACGAGACGATCAAGTTCAAGCAATCTTGTTTCGCATCTCCATCATCATATCAAGATCACTTTGATGTATCTTGTACATCATTTAGTTGTTGTAGTATCATTCATCATCCTTGTAAAAGAAGTGTGATTGCATTGGGTCGGTTCTACCTTTTTTAGAACCCGGTATCTAGCTTTGTATCGTTAAAAGGTGTAAGCGACGTTGTGAGGCTTCTTCGTCGGTTAAAGAAGATTGGTGACTAGTGTTTACGAACTCTCGAGTGGGTGACTCGGGGAGTGGAGTAGGGTAAGGTAGGTGTCCTTGTAGCCGGACCACTATAAACGCTTGTGTCTCGGTTCTATCTTTTCTTATTCTCTCTTTACTTTATTTGTATCTATATTTACATCATATATTGTACAACAAGCAATATCGTCAACTTCACATAAACTCAAACTACAATTTTGAAAAGGCTGATTTTAATCGGTAAAACTATTCAACCCCCCATTCTAGTTTCCACAATTGGCATCAAGAGAAAGGTTACCAAAGTTTTTAAAATATATTGTATTTTAAATCTTTAAATAATCAAATGGATTCGGAAAGCTACAAAGAGGGTCAATCTATGCAAAGACCACCTCTCTTTGAGGCTAACTGATTTATATATTGGAAAAATAGGTTTGAAACTTATGTGAAGTCTAAAGATATTGATCTTTGGCATGTTATAGTTTATGGTGATTACAAGCCTACCATTAAAAATAAGGACACCGGTAAAGAAGATATCATTCCTTATGAAAAATTAGAAGAGATCCACAAGAAAATGCTTTCTAAAAATTATGAGGCAAAAATGGTTTTATACAATGTTTTACCTAAAAAGGAATATAAAAGAATTTTCATGTGTAAAACCGTTAAAGATGTTCGGAACTCACTTAGGAAAAGTACAAGCCACTAGCTCTAAAGGCAAAGAAAGTATCAAGTGATGAAGAGGTCTCATGTTCAGGTAGTGATGATGAGGAATATGCCATGACGGTAAGGGATTTCAAGAAATTCTTTAAAAGAAGAGGAAAGTTCGTCCGACAACCACATGACGACAAAAAAAACTTTCGAATAGCAAAGGAAAAGAAGAAACGCAAAGAGGAACGAAGATGCTTCAAGTGTGGTGATCCAAATCACTTCATAAGTGATTGTCCCAAACACTCCTTCAATGATCAAAAAGCATTCGTTGGAGGTTGTTGGAGCGATAGTGAAGAAGAGAACGATTCCAAGAAGGACAAAATTTGTCTCATGGCTCACGACACAAATGAGATGAATGGATCAATGATAGTGGATATTCAAGACATATGGCGGGCAACAAAGATCTCTTCTCAACCTATGGAGCTATAAATGGAGGTAATGTAATGTCTGGTAGTAACATTAAAAGCAAGATCATCGGAAAAGGTACGATTACTCATAACTCTCTAACTATTCATGATGTTAGTCACGTAGAAAATCTAAGTTTCAACTTGCTTAGTATGGGACAAATATGTGATAAAAAGTGCAAAGTGCTATTTTGCGAAACCGATAGTGAAATTCTTAAAGACAGCATTACCATAGGAAGAGTGATTAGGAAAAATGGTCTTACGTAATGAAAATGGGTAACTCACCTAAAGATAGTCTTTGTCTAACTTCAATAGATGATACTTCGACCTTATGGCATCGAAGATTGGGTCACGCCAATATGCGACTTATACAATCGCAATCATCTAAGGAGCTTGTTCGAAATTTGCCAAAGCTAAAATTTGAAAATCATTTTTGTGACGCTTGTAACATAGGAAAACAAGTACACACAAGCCATAAGGCTAAAAACATGGTTTCAACTACAAAGTGTCTAGAACTCTTACATATGGACTTGTTTGGTCCATCGTTCGTTTAAAGTTATGGAGGTAACTTCTATACTTTGGTCATTGTCAATGATTACTCAAGATATACTTGGACTAGATTTTTAAAACACAAAAAATGAAGCGTTTGATCATTTTGAAATTTTAAGCAAGAAAATTCAAGTCCAAAAAGGTTGTCCCATTATTTCAATCCGTACAGAACATGGTCGGGAATTTGATAATGAGGTTCAATTTAGAGCTTTTTGTGATGCTAATTGTATCACTCAAAACTTTTCGGCTCCATGAACTCCTCAATCAAATGGGATAGTCAAACGTAAAAATAAAACTTTACAAGAAATGAGTCGCACTTTGCTAAATGAATAATCTATCCCTCAAAAGTTTTAGTGTAATGCCGTCGACACCTCCACCTATATCTTGAATATAATTTTGATTAGACCATTCCTCGAAAAAACTCCTTATGAGATTTTTAAAGGTAAAAAGCCATCATTAAAGTATTTTAAAGTTTTCGGTAATAAATGCTTATTCTTAATAGTAAAGACTATCTCACTAAATTCGACCCTAAATCAACCGAAGAGATTTTTCTAGGTTATTCTCCATATAGTAAAGCTTATATAATCCTAAACAAAGAAACCATGGGATCAAAGAATCTTTAAATGTAAGATTCGACGAAAGTCCACCTCTTAAATGATCACCTTTAGTAGATGATGATATAATCGAAAGCCAAATCATCAATAAACAAATAAAGGAAATAAAAGACAAGGAAAATGAACCATTAAACAAAGAGATTATTAACATCAAAGAATCTAAAGATCATCTCATAGAAACGGTCATAAGAAAGCTAAACGAAAGAACCTTAAGATCTCAAGTCTAAAATCAAAGTAACTTCTTTTGTTTCGTGTCATCCATAGAACCTAAATATATTAAAGAAGCCAATACATACGAAAGTTAGACCATGGCTATGCTAGAAGAATTAAACCAATTTGTAACAAATGATGTTTGGAGTCTTGTACCACCACCCGAAAATCAAACGGTTATTGGTACAAAATGGGTTTTCAAAAACAAAACCAATTGTAACAAATGATGTTTGGAGTCTTGTACCACCACCCGAAAATCAAACGGTTATTGGTACAAAATGGGTTTTTAAAAACAAATTAGACAAAAATGGTGTAGTATTTAGAAATAAAGCTAGGCTTGTCGCACAAGGGTACAACCAACAAGAAGGTATAGATTTTGATGAGACATATGCTCCCGTAGCAAGATTAGAATCTATAAGAATCACTACAAGAAAAAGGGGTTTTTAGGACCCTTCTATGAGACACTTTTTCTGATAGCGTCCCAAGAAGTATTTTATAGGACC